>JAQZBX010058998.1:0-17625 GCA_029593785.1 Cabassous unicinctus | reverse complement strand
TATGAGAACTCATGCCAGCAAATTTTCAATACAACAAATGGCAAAAAGAAAGTTATTCAGGCAGAAAGAAAAATAATTCTAATAGAAGTGAACATCTACACACACAAAAAAAACAGTAAATTATTAAATATTCAAGTATATATATATATATATATATATATATATAAGGCCTTTTTCTTCATTTAAAAATATATTAAAAATAATTCACTGTTTAAATAAAAAATAATGACAATGCAATTGAAGTTTGTAATATATGTAGAAGTAAAATGTATGGAAAGGGAAGCGGGTGTGGCTCGGTGGATGGAGCCCCTGTTTACCATATGGGAGGCCCGGGTTCGCGTCCCGAGGCCTCCTTGTGAGGGCACGCCGGCCTGAGCGGTGCGGTGGGCTGATGAAGCAACCTCACGGCAGGAAACGGGTGTGGCGCAATGGATGGAGCAACCGTTTATCATGAGAGGCCCCGGGTTCGCTTCCCGGCGCCTCCTTGTGAGGACAGGCCGGCTTGCGCGGCGCCGAAGGGCTGATGCGGCAAGACCTCATAGCAAGGGGAGATAAGCAGACACAGAGAAGACACGCAGCGAATGGACACAGCAGCACGGGCAGCAAGGGGGGGATAAATAAAATAAAATAAATAAATCTTTAAAAAAAAAAAAAAGTATGGAAATAATAGCATAGAGGGCAGAAAGGGAAAATGGAAGTTTAGTGTAGTAGGATACTTACATTACATATAGTAAAATAAAATTATTTCAGAGTAAACTCTTAGAGTTTAAGGAATCATTTTGTAAAGCCTAGAATAACCAATAACAACATAGTACAAAAATATATATCTAATGATTAATGGTGGAGAAAACATGTAATTATAAAAGAATAGTCAATTAATCCAAAAGAAGGTAGGAAAAGAGGGGGAAAAGGAACAAAGAACCTAGCAAGTTAGTAGGTTTAAAACCAACGATGCTGATAATTACATTAACTATAAATGATTTAAGCACTCCAATTTAAAAAGCAGAGACTAGCAAATTGGACTTTTTAAAAAGTAAGATACAATTGTATACTGTCTACAAGACACCCACTTTATATAAAAAGAAACACATTAAGGTAAATAAATATTGTGCAAACTATTCATAAAAAGTGGGAGAAATCATACAAATATCAAAATAGATTTCAGAGTGATGTCATCAACATTAGGACAGTAGACATCCTCTGAAAAAATTTCCCCACAGAATTAGGTTAAGAAAAAGGACAAATCCCACTCACATAGAACTCTGAAGGATGATAGAGACTGGAGAAGGACTCTACAAAGGCTGAACTGAAGAGAAAAAAAAATCTCCAAGAACAGGTAGGAAATTTTGGTTCTGGACCCATCAGTCCATACCCTTCCCCCTCACTTGGTCCTGCACAGCTTGGGAGTCGTGCAGGGGCAGCACAACCCAAGTTCCTGCAGCTGCAAATGTAGACTATAGAGCTACTCAGAACAGCAAATTAGAATCCCAAGCATAGCCAGGAACAGGGGCCCAAGTCTGCAGAGACCAAGGGCAGACCATAAGCCACTGAGTCATACTGTGTGCTGCTTACAAAAGGGGTCCCAGGGCAGGGGTAAAAAGGCAGGGACCAGGGCAGAACTGTTGGTAAGAAGGGTATGCACTCAATCTAGTTTCTGTTGGCTGGACTACCTAAATCCAAAATGGACTTTTCTGCAGTAACCCACCTTTCTGGATTGACTGCATATAGCTCCCAGGGTCAGGATACCATAACAGGGAAGAAAGCAGAGGAAGAAAAGCCTAACAGAAAAAAGGAGGAAAACTTAACTGCAGTAAGACAGGACAGGTCCCAGAACTGAAAAGTGTAAGGAAAAGAAGGCACTGATTGAAGGAGAGGATTTAAACAAACCATAGGAGCTGTGGAGAAAATTCTGCACAAAAGCAAACAGAACAGATCAAGATTCCTGGAGGAGAAACAACAGAGGAAAGGAAGCTTTCTACTGAAGGTGAAACAACTGCACAAAAAGTTGCACAAAAAGTACAATCTTGAAAACTGTACCACATATCCAGTACAAGAATCAGATGAAGAACAGTTGAAAAAATCTGAACAGTTAAATATGGGCTACTCTAGAGGTCCAGAATAAGTTGGAAGAACCTTTTATACAAAACTAATCAATAATAAAACCCTAGAAGAGAGGGAGAAGATGACCTTCAGAGTTCACTTATCAAGATAATTAGATGTCTAGACATTAGCAAAAGGTTACAAGCCATATTAACAAAAAGAAAAATATGGCTCAGTCAATGTATCTAATAATTCAATATATTAAAAGCTTAAGAAACAAAAGCAAGAAAAGACAAGCTGAAATTCATTAAATATTTTTTGCTTTAAAGTATACCATCAAGAAATTGAAAAGACAACACAAAAAAGGGGAGAAAATATTTACAAATCATATACCTGATAAGGAACTGCTGTCCAGAATATATAAAGAATTCTTACAGCTCAACAATAAAAAGATAAATAACCCAATTTTTAAAATGGGCAAAGGATCCAAATAGACATTAGTCATTAGGGAAATGCAAATCAAAACCACAATGAAATGTTACTTCACACCCACTATCAAAGTCAGATAAGTGTTGGCAATGGTGTGGAGAAATTGGAACACTCATATGCTGTTAGTGGGAATGTAAAATCATCCAGCCACATTGGAAAATAGTTTGGAAGTTCCTCAAACAATTAAACGTAGAATTACCATATGACCCACCATTCAACTACTAGATATATGCACAAGAGAAATGAAAGTATAAGTACACAAAGAGATGTATACATGAATGTTTACTGCATCATTATTCATAATAGCCAAAAGATGGAAACAGCCCAAATATACATCAATGGATGAACAGATAAAATGTGGTATTTCCATATATCCATACAATATAATATTATTCAGTCATAAAAAAAGAATGAGGTACTCATCCATATTACATGGATAAAACTTCAAAACAGTACACTAAGTGAAAGCAGCCAGTAACAAAAGACAACGGAGAAGGAGGGGATAGCTAAATGATACAGGATTGCTTCTTGAGGTGATGAAAACATTCTAAAGTTGATTGTGCTGATGGTTGCATATGTCTGTGAATATATTAAAAACCAATGAATATACACTTTAAATGGGCAAACTGTATGGTATGTGAATTATATCTCATTAATCATTTTAAAAATATACAAATAAATGTGAAACACTGGATGGAATTTATGATTTTTATGAAAATATAAATTAATAAATTTCATTAAAGGGAAAGGCAATAATCTAAATTTCTCAATTACCATAAAATTTTTGTTTGTAGGAAATGGCAATCTGATTCTAAAATTCTAATGGAAATTCAACAAACCTAGAAAAGCCAAAAAAGTTTGAAAAAGAACAAATTTCCTGATTTTAAGACTTATTTTAAAGCTAAAGGAATCAAAACAATATGCAGTTTCTATAAAATAAGCAAATAGATAAAATGAACCAAATAGTGACTCCAGAAATACACTCACATATATGTGGACAACTGATTTTAAAAGTGCAAAGACAAGTCAGTAGAGAAAGGATAGCTTTTTCAGTAAATGGTACTGGACCAACTGAATATCCGTATGTCACAAAATGAACTTTGATCCATACCTTATAAAATTTGCTACAAATGGATTTTAGATTTAAATGTAAAGCAATTAAAGTATTAGAAGAAACCGACTTTGGTTGGCGAAAGTTCTCAGACATGACACCAAAAGAACATGCCATAAAAAAAGTGACTAAATTGGACTTCATCAAAATTTTAAAAATTTGTTCTGTGAAAGACAAGTTAAAACAATTAAAAGAGAAGCTACATGCTGTGAGAAGATATTTGCAAATCACATATCCAACAAAAGCATTATATAAAGAATATATAAGGAACTCTCAGAACTCAACAATAAGAAAAGCAACAACCTAATTTAAAAATGGGCATAAGACATGAACTGATGCTTCAACAAAGAGGATGTAAGAATGGAAAATTAGCTAATGAAAAGATGATCATCTCATTAAATATTAGAGAAATGTGAATTAAAACCACATTTTGATACCACTACACTTATTAGAATGACTAACATTTTTAAAAAGTATTAACAATACCAAGTGCTGGTGAGACTGTGGAACAACTGTAACTCTCCTACATTCCTGGTAGGAATGCAAAATGGTATAGCCATTCTGGAAAATGATTTCACAATTTCTTACAAATTTAAACATTGGTTTACCATGTAACACAGCAATCCCTCTTGTGGTATTTACTCAAGAAAGGAAAACTTATGCTCCTAAAACTCTATACATGAGTGTTCAATGATGTTTTATTTGAGATATCCCAAAGCTGGACATAGTTTTAAGTGGGGGGATGGATTAACAAACTGTGGTGTATCTGTAGAGTGGAAGGTTACTCAGCAGTAAAATGTAATGAAGTTTTGATTCACATAGCAACCTGGATGAATCTAAAAGACACTTTGTCAAGTGAAAGAATACAGCCTCAAATGGTCACAAACTATGTAATTCCAGTTATATGGCATTCTGAAAGGTAAAAATATTTATAGTGATGAATAAAAAGATCAGTGGTTGCTATGGTTATGAATAGGGAAATAGGTTGACTATAAAGGGATAACATCAGGGATTTCTTGATGGATGATGGAACTGTTCTGTACCCTGATTATGATGATAGTTACATAATCTATGCCTGTCTCTAAATTCATAGAACTGTAAATCAAAAGAAAAACAGATAATTTTATTATACAAAATGTTTAAAAAATTAAAAATTGATTAAATGTATTCTAAAGGGAAAGCTATATTTTTTACAAATAATTATTACATTAAAACATGAGTCTCCTTTTAATATAAAAATAAAAATATGTTAATTTTGTCAAATTGGATAAAAAAGCAACAAACACAAAAGTGAATTCTAGGAAGCGGGTGTGGCTCAATCGATAGAGCTCCTGTTTACCATATGGAAGGCCCCGGGTTCGCTTCCCGGGGCCTCCTTGTGAGGGCAGGCCAGCCCACGCAGCGCAGTGGGCTGATGCAGCAAGACCTCACAGCAAGGGGGAGATAAGCAGACACAGAAAAAACACAGCAAATGGACACAGCAAACACAAGCAGCAAGGGGGGGGATAAATAAATAAATAAATAAATAAATAAATAAATCTTAAAAAAAAAGTGAATTCTACCTACAAGAAAGACATTTTAAATATGAAGGCACAAGCAGGTTAAAAATAAAAGAGATGGAAAAGGATATATGATGCTAACGCTAATCAAAAGAAAGCTTTAGTGGCTATATTTACTTCATAAAAAGATGTCAGAGCAAAAAATTTTACCAGGGATAAAGAAGTTCACTTATTAATGTTAGAGTCAAGTCACTAAGCAGATACAACACTCCTGATGTTTAAACAGCTAAAAGCAGAGCTTCAAAGTACGTGAAATAAAAACTGATAGAATTGCAAGGACAAGTAGATCAATCTACAATTATAGTAGATTATACCACTATCTCAATAATAAATAGAACAAGTAGACAGAAAATCAGTACAAATAAAGGATATTTGAATAATACTGTCAACCTAATTGATAATTAGATGATCTAATTGATATTTACAGACTAATTCACCCAATAAAAGCAGAATATTCATTTTGAGTTCACATTTGTCATTTAACAAGATAGACCACAGACAGGGCCATAAAACAAGCTTTGATTGATTTAAAAGGATTTGGGTCATACAAAGTATATTCTTTTTCCCCAATGGGATTAAATTAGAATTCAATAAAATAAAGATATCTGGAAAGAACTCTAGCATTTGGAAATTAAATAATACACATAAACCGTGGGTCAAGAAAAATCACACAGAAATTGTAAAATATTTTAAACTGAATAAAAATGAAAACACAGCATATCAAAATTTTAGCAAAGAGACTTCCAATTCTGCTGAGATGAAGTAGCCATTCCTCCCAAGTCTTCCCTCTTACAACTAAAAAATTCTAGACATAATAAAACAAACAAGTATAAAAAAACTGTGAAAGGTATAAAGAAGAACTGCCTAGGCACCTCAGAACTTGGGGAACGACACATTAGTAAGCTCCTTGGGTTTCCTTATTGCCTCCCATTTATCACTGATAGGCACTGCAAAAGTTTCCAACCTAGACCCACCAACAGGCACAGACCAGGAATAAAAACCCCAAGAAAAGGCTGTTTTCCAGACAAGGACAGAGTAAAGGGTGGCCTAACAACAAATTTTGCCAATACCATGCACTCCAGCCAAACAACAACAGAAAAACCACACCTCTTACTTCTTCCAATCACCACACACAGTTCAGCAAGGCTGATCAAAGAATTATTCTTCCATCTCATTCCACCTCCACCTTGCAGATGGCATCCTGCAACAGCCTCAAAAAGTAGTGTAGAAGGGGACAAAGAGGGAAATAATAATCCATCTCCTGTCTGGGGGAAGGAGGTACACTCTGTTTCCCGCAGGTTGTATCAGTGAATCAAACAGGGAGCTAATCTTCCATCTCCAGCCCAACAGAGGCATCAGCAGTAGCCTGTTTCATCTGGGATGGGACAGTATCTGAGTTCAAATGGGCAGCTGATCTTCCAGCCCTCACTCAGTGGAAAGAAGCAGAGATTCACTTCCACCACCAAGGCAGTGTCAGTGGGGCAAGTTGTGATTCCATCCCTACCAATATCAATGAGGCAATGAGGTGGGGCAAGGTAGGGTTAGTCATCACTAGGCTTCACCATCCCCCATACTTTCAGCAGGGATCCAGTGGGAAACTGAATCTGCACACCCACCCAGAAGCACAATACTGAACAAGGCAATGTGAAGTAGAACTAGTCAGCACTCCTATCTCCCTTCTCCCCACTATGTCAGCAGGGGCCAGTAGTAGATGAACTTCTTCTTGGATACACATTAAAACAAGGCAGAACAAAGTAGTACAAAAAGAGGTAGTCAACTCTATGCTCCTCACTTCTGCTGGTATCCATGGGGTAAAGAAGGGAGCTGAACTTCCACCCTCACCTGAAATGAGACATTGTGAGTCAGTGCTTCCCTTTTGCTGCAAGCAGAGATGTTGGCAGATCCCAGAAAGAAACTGAACATACCCACCTAGTCCCTTCAACAGTAGGACTGCCTACTGAAACAAAAGGAGAGTAATAGGATCCAGACTCTCACAATATAATATCCAACATGAACAGTATACAACTGAAAATAAATTGTCATAATAAGAATCAAGATAACCACAACATAGATGAGAACAGCTAATCACTAGATGACAACACCAAGATTAATCAGATGTTGGAATTATCTCAGAAAGGTTTTTGGCAGATATCATAAAAATGCTTCAATAGGCAATCACAAATCCTCTTGAAACAAATGAAAATAAGAAATCTCAGCAAAGAAATAGATGTTTGAAAAATAACTGAAATCATAAAACTGAAATATACAATAACCAGAAATATACAATAACCAAAATAAAAATGGATGGGTTCAATAGTAGAGTGAAGATGCCAGAGGAGAGAATGCAGGGACTTGAAGAGAGACCAATAGAAATCACCCAGAGTAAACAAAAAATGGAAACAGACTGGAAAATAAAACAGATACTCAGGGATCTGTGGGACAATAACAAATGTGCTAACATTCATCTCATAATAGCCCAAAACAAGAGGACAAAGAAAGGGCAACTGAAAAAATTTTATAAGAAATGATGACTGAAAACTTCCCAAATTTGATGAAAGACATAAACCTACAGATTCAAGAGGTGAGAAATCCCCAAATAAGATAAACCTTGACATAACCTCACTAAAACACATAATTAAACTTCTGAAAATTAAATACAAAAATAAAAGTAAACAAATAAATACTTTCTGGAAAGCAGACAGAGACAAATGATACATTACTTATGGGGGAACACCAATTCAAATAATAGCAGACTTCTCATCTGAAACCATGGAAAACAAAAGGAAGTGTTATTGCATTTTTCAAGTACTTAAAGAAAAGAACTGTCGAATATGAATTCTATATCCAGCAAAAAATATTCCTCAAGTATGAAGGGCAAACAAAGACATTCTCAGACAAAGGAATGTTAAGACAATTTGGATTAGCAAACCTACACTAGATAAATGGCTAAAGGAAGTATACACAAATCAGAAAGGAAATGATAACAGAAAAAGGCTTGGAAATAACATAGAAATGAGTTAAAATTGTACCAAATATAATAGACTAGCCTACCTGCTATGAGTTTGTTAAATCATATATAATGGTAAAAGCAAAACTTATACCACCATCTGATATGGTGCTCAAGGTTTGTAAAGGAAATACTTAAAACAATCGTATTTTTCAAGTGGGGATAGTAAAGGGACCTAAATGAAGTAATGTTTCTATACTTCACTCAAGTGGAAAAGTACTGATACCAGTAGACTGTGATAATTTATGTATGTATATTGTAATATCAAAGCAGCCACTAAGAAAACTCTACAAAGTAATATACTCAAAAGCAATATAAATAAATAAATAATGAATCATTGAAAGTGTTCAAATAACCCACAGGAAGGTAAGAAAAAAGAAAAAAAAAAGTACAAGAAACAGAAGGAACAAACAGAAAATAAATACTAAAATGGGAAGCTTAAGCTCTAGCATCAATTAAATGAAAGAGATTGACAGAGTAGATAAAAATATAATCCAACAATGTTCTGTCTATAATGAACTCACTTCAAATATGACATAGGTATGATTAAAGCAAAAGGAGTGAAATAGATACAACATTTTAAACATTAGCTTCTAAAGAAAAAAAACATGTGTGGATATATTATCATGATAAAGCAGATATCATGGCAAAGAAAACTACTAAGGACAAAGAAAGACACATGAGGATAAAAGGACCAATCTTTCAGGAAGACATAACCACCCAAAATATGTGCACACCAAACAAAAGTGTATCAAAATACATGAAGAAAATCAGAGCTGGAAAGAGAAATAAACAAATCCAAAATTACAGTTGGAGAACCTAACATAGCTCTCTCTTAGAATTTGATAGAATTACCAGACAGAATGCCAACAAGGATATAGAAGAACTGAACAACACAATAAATCAAAAGGGTCTATAACAAATATAGAATACTCTACCTAGCAACAGCTGGACACACATGTTTTTCTAGAGCCTATAGGGTAATCACCATGACAGACCACACTCTAGGCCATAAAACAAACCTTGATTAATTTAAAAAATTATAAAGAGTGTGTGCTTAAACTATAGTGAAATCAAACTAGAAATCAATAGCTAACAGAAAGACAACAACAACTTCTAAGAGGCCCTCATAGGACATGAAGGGAACAGTGTCTAGGCCATTCCCAGGTGCACAGGTGACAGAACCTGAAGGCTGGCCTGGGGCATGCTCCTCATGTATCAGTGTTTCCCAGCCTGCATTCTGGGTGGGTTGGGGTGAACGTTAAATGAGTTGGGACACATGCCCTAAGGCTGCAAAGAGCACTGGTTTCTCTCGGGGACAATTAGGTGTCATATTTCCTCATTCTTTTTCTGACAGCATCACCTTGCTTCACCAGGGGCTCCTACAAAGCAAAGAACTGAGAGTAAGGAAACTGTGACCCACAAAGGTGTAGCAACAACAGTGAATGACATGAATGCATCCAGTCCAGTCCTTCACTGATCATTTATAATTTTGTGAGCAGAGTGACATAAGCAAGATGGCAGAGTGAGATCCATCTACCCACAACAATTGAATAAACAGCAGGAACTGTGAGAACCAACGTTCTCAGAGCTATCAAAAACAGTTAAAGGGTTGCAGTTTAATTTTATTTGGAAAATTCCAAATCAATAAAACAACTTAAAAGGGTTCTACATAGAAAAACCTCATGGTGCCTTTACTGGTCCTTCCCCCACACCTCCCTGGCTTGGACAGCTAATAACTGATGCTCTATTAATTTTTAAAATGGCAAGTAAGTGCTGGCAAGGATGCAGAGAAATAGGACCCATCAAGCATAATTAGTGGGAATGTAAAAGGATGCATCCACTGTGGAAAACAGTTTGGTGATTCCTCAGTTAAATATAGAATTACCCTATGATCCAGCAATTCCAGTTATAAGTACATACCCAAAAGAACTGAAACCAGGGACTCAGATATTTATACAGCAATGTTCACAATGCCAATAAACACAACAGCCAAAGATGGAAGCAACATCATTGTCTACTGACAAATAAATGGATAAACAAAATGTGTTATACAATGAAATATTATTCAGCTATAAAAAGAAATGCAGTTCTGATATATGCTACAACATGGAATAACCTTTAAAAAATCATGTTGAATGAAATAAGCCAGAAACAAAAGGACAAATATTGTATTATTTCACTTATATTAAACATTTAGAATAAGCAAATTCATAGGGTCAGAAAGTATATTTCAGGTTACCAGGAGGTGAGGGGTTTGGGGTGGGAGTTATTTCTTAAAAGGTACAGAGTTCCTCTTTGGGGTGATGAAATGGTTTAAGTAATGATTAGTGGTTACAGTAGAACAAAACTGTGAATGTAATTAATATCACTGAATTATATACTTAAAAATAAATAGAAATGGAAAGTTTGTTTTATATATTTTAGCACAACAAAACTAAAAAACATGTAAGTATATATATACACTTAAGATATAATACCAAAAACATAAGCAACAAAAGAAAAACTAAATGTCATACCTCCTCAAAATTAAAATTTTGTGCAAAGGACATTATCAAAAAAGTTCACAGACAACTTCCAGAATGGGAGAAAATATTTAGAAATCATATATCTGATAATGGGTTAAGATCTAGAATATATAAAGAACTAATACAACTCAATAATAAAAAGACAAACAATTCAATTTAAAGAATGGGCAAAGGACCCATATAGACATTTCTCCAAAGATGACAAACAAATGGCCAATAAGCTGATGAAGAAATGCTCAATATCATTAGGCATTAGGGAACTGCAAACCCAAACTACAATGAGATATCACTTCACATCTACTAGCATGACTATTTAAAAAAATGGAAAATAACAAATGGGAACCCTCATGCATTCCTAGTGGAAAGAAAAACGGTACAGCTACTTTGGGAAACCATTTGATGTTTCTTCAAAATGTTAAAAATAGAATTATCATATGACCCAGAAATTCTACTCTTGAAATATATTCAATAGATCTTAAAGCAGGTATTCAAGCAGATTACTGTACACTGATATTCATAGCAGCATTATTTACAATAGCCAAAAGATGGAAACAAACCAAGTGTCCATCAACTGATGAACAGATTTTTTTAAATGTGGTATATACATAAAATGGAATACAATTTAGCTATAAAAAGAGATAAGGTTATGATCCATGCCACCACAATATGAATGAAACTTGAAAACATGCTAGTAAAAATTAGCCAGACACAATAGATTCCACTTATATGAACTGTATAGAACAAACAAATTCATAGAAACAGAAGGTAGATTAGAGGTTACCACATCTGGGGGTAGGGAAAAGAGGGAGTTATTGCTTAATACGTACATAGTTTCTGTTTTGGACAATGAAAATTTTTGGTGTAATGAATGGTGTTGATGGTAGCACAACACTGTAAAAGTGATTAATGACACAGTGTTATCCACTTAAAAATGGTTAAAATGGGGAAATTTATGTGTGAGATATATATATACATGTATATATATGCTATTACATTTAAAAAGGAAAAATATATACTTATCCTTTGAAAGTATCATCTTAGGTTCTGTTAGAAGGATTTTGTTAAAAATATTGTTTCATCCTATCCTGTTGTTTACTTTTAGTAAAATAAAAAGTATTAGTTTGTATTAATACTTTCCTTCAAAAACATCATCTTAGCATTATTTGCAAAAACAAAACATAAACACTTGTAAATAATCAATGGGTCATAGAAGTGTCAAGGAAAATTTTTAAAACTATATAGAACTAAATTAAAGTGAAAATAAAAATACATACTATCAAAATATGTGGGACCCACTAGATCAGTGCTGAGGGAAATTAATTGCTCTAAATGTACACATGAGAAAAGAGGGAATGTATTAAATGAACAATCTAAGTCATTACTTCAAGAAACTATAAAAAATAAAATGAAATGAAAACAGAGAGAACAAAGGAAATTAAGAATATAAATCAAAAGAATTAAAAACTAGAATATAAGGGAAATCAGTGAAACAAAGAGATGGTTCTTCAGAAAAATCAGTAATATTGATAAACCACTAGTAAGAATGAGAAAAATAAAAGGAGAAAAAAATACACAAATCACCAATATAATGAACAAAAGAAGGGATGTCACTAGAGATCCTGCAGCCACTAATAGGATAATAAAGTAATACTCTGAACAATTTAACATTAATAAATTAGACTATTAGAAAAAAATGGACGATTTCCTTGAAAATCACAACCAAGCAAAACTTAACCTAGAAGAAACAGACAACCAGATTAGTCCTATAACAGTTATAAAATAAAATTTGTAATTTAAAAGATCCTGTATAGATATCTGCACACTGATGTTCATAGTAGCATTATTCACAATTGCCAAAAGATGGAAGCAACCCAAGTGACCATCAACCAATGAATGGATAAACGAAATGTGGTATATACATACAACGGAATATTATTTAGCATTAAAAAGGAATGAACTTCTGGTTCACACGACAACATAGATGAATCTTAAAGGAATGAGTGAAATAAGCCAGACACGAAAGGACAAATATTGTATGGTCTCACTAATATGAAATAATTAGAATAAGCAAACTCATAGAGTTAGAATCTAGAATATAAGTTACCAGGGGCTTGGCTGGAAGTACGGAATGGGGAGTTAATGCTTAATTTGTACAGAATTTCTATTTAGGTTGATTGTAAAGTTTTGGAAACGGATGGTGGTGATGGTAGCACAACACTGTGAGTATAATTAATAACACTGAATTATATATGTGTATATTGTTAAAAGTGAACATTTTAGATAGTATATATGTTACTAGAATAAAAATTAAAAGATAAAACATAGGACTGTACAACATAGTGAAACCTATTGTAAACGCTGAACTATAGTTAATAGAACAATTATTAAAATGTTCTTTCATGAATTATAACAAATGTGCCACACTAATGCAAGGTGTTAATAGTAGCATGGTATATGGGAAAAAAATACACCTAATATAAACTGCAGTAAATAGTAAAATTATAATATTCTTTCGTAAACTGTAACAAAGTTACCACACTAATGCAAAGTGTTAATAATGGGGAATAGGGAGGGTATATGGGAATACTGTGTTCTTTACATGATTTTTCTTTAAATCTACAGCTTCTCTAATTTAAAAAAAAAAGTTTTTACAAAATTCCTGTTTAATAATCTCCAATTCCAGGTGGTTTCACTAGATAATTATACAAAAATTTTTTTTTAATTAATACCAATTTTACACAATATCTTCCAGAAAACAGAATAGGGAACACCTCCAAATTTATTTTATGGATCTAGTATTACCTGTATACCAAAACTGAACAAAGACAGTACAAATAAAAAAATAAACTCAAAGTGAAATTAGAATCTAATAATAAAATTATATTTTTTAGAAATAAACATAGGGGAAAATAGTTGAGATCCAGGGCTAGGCAAATAATTCTCAGAGATGATAGCAAAAGCACAATCTATTAAATGAAAAGCTGATAAACTGAATTCTGTGTAAAACCTTGTTAACAAGATGAAAAGACAAGCTAAATACTGGGAGAAAATAATTGCAAACCGCATATTCCAAAAGGACTAGTATGTAGAATATTTTATAACTCTTAAAACTCAACAATAAAAATCAATCCAAATAGAAAAGGGGGCAAAAACAAAGAAACAAACAAACAAAAAAACCCCATGTACAGACATTTCAACAAAGATAGTATACAGATGGCAAATAAGCACATGAAAATATGTTCCAACATCATTAGCCAGCAGGGAAATGCAAATTAAAACCACAGTAAGATATCACTACACAATTCTCAGAATAGCTAAAATAAAAAATACTGACAATGCAAAATAGTGATAATGATGTGGAGAAACAGGATCACTCATACACTGTGGGGTGAAAATGTAAAATGGTATAGACACTATGGAAAACAAGTTTCAGTTTCTTGTAAAACTAAACATGCAACTATCATATGCCTCCCCTGCTCAAACTGCACTCCTAGGCATTTATCTGGAATAAATATAAATATAAAACATAATATAAAATTTATGTTCATACAGAAAAATGCTCACAAATAAATGTACACAGCCATTTCAGTCATACCAGCTCAAAACTGAAACAACCCAATGTCCTTCAATAGGTGAATGCTTAAAAAAAACTGTTGTATATCCATACCATGGAATACTACTTAGCAACAAAAAGGAATGAACTACAGAAACATGCAACAACTTGGGTGAATCTTCAGAGAATTATGCTGAAGAAAGCCAATCCCAGAAGTTTACATACTGTATGATCCATTTCTATGACATTCTTGAAATAGCAAAATTATTGAATTGAAGAACAGTTTAGTGGTTTTCAGGGGTCAGGGATGGGGGTAGGAAAGTTGGAAGGATGGCATATGGTTATAAAAGGACAAAACATGAGGAATTATTCTGGCGATAGAAATGTTCTGTATCTTTACTGTTTCGATGTCAATATCCTGGTTGTGATATTGTACTATAGTTTAAAAAAATGCTACTATTGGGGAAAACTGGATAAAGAGTACATGGGATCTCTCTGTATTATTTCTTGGGACTACATGTAAATATCTAATTATCTCAAAATAAAAAATTTAATTTAACTTAAAAAATTGGGGGATAACCCTAAAGCAGATTTGGTAAGAATTTATAGCAGTATAGGCATATATTAGAAAAGAAGGCAGGTCTTAAATCAATGCCTCAGCTAGAAAAAGAAGAGCAAATTAAACCCAAAGTAAGCAAAAGAAAGGAAACAAAAAATGATTAGAGTAGAAACCAATGAAATTGAACACTGAAAAACAAAATATAAAATCAATAAAACCAAAAGGTAGTGCTTTGTAAAAAAAAGAAAAAAAAAAAATCAATACAGTTGATAAGCTTCTAGCCAGGCTGAAGAGAAGAAAAAGATCAAGAATGAAAGAGGGGACAACATACTGATCTCACAGACATTAAATAAATTTGACAATGTGGGTTTTCAAAATAATTACCCATTTCTAAGGAAACAGTAAACTTAACTTGGTTATAAATATTTCACTTACCGGAATGTTTAAGGATATACAATTGATATTAATATGTAGCATAATGAATAAAAAATTAAGGATACATTCGTATAGCACCTGTTCTTGTCCCAATAGCCAAGATTTTCTGAACAGGATCAAAGGCTAATGCTGTGGGCTGATAAGGAAAACCATGCCGAACTGTCTGAAAGAAAGCAAACAGTACAACAGTCATCAGGGAAATAAAAATTAAAATCACAAGACATTACTACAGAAACACCAGAATGACTAAAATTTTTTTAAAAGACAACAAAACAAAAAAACTACCACTAAATGTTGGCAAAGATGTGGAGTAACCTGAACTCTCATACAATGTTGGTGTGGATATAAAATAAGTCAATCACTTGGGGAAAATATCTTGCAGTTTTTTTTATAATTTATAACATAATCATATCCTATGACCTAACAATTCCACTCCTATGAATGTACCTAAGAGAACTGAAAGCATAATCTTCAAAATGATTTGTATAATTATATCCCTAGCAGCTTTATTCTTAATAATGGAAAACCGGAAAAAGCCTAGTGTGATGAAACCAAGATAGGCCAAATGCTAGGCCTCTTGCACCAAACAGCCAAGTTGTAAATGTAAAAGAAAATTCTTAAAGGAAATTAAAAGTGCTACTCCAGTGAACATATGAATGACAAGAAAGCAAAACAGTCTTATTGATAATATGGAGAAAGTTTTAGTTGTCTGGATAGAACAAACTAGCCACAGCATTCTCTTAACTCAAAGCCTTATCCAGAGCAAGGGCCTAACTCTTCAATTCTATGGTGGCTGAGAGAGCTGCGGTAGCTGCAGAAGAAAAGTTGGAAGCAAGCAAATGTTGGTCCATGAGGTTTAAGGATAGAAGTCATCTCCATAACATAAAAGTGCAAGGTGAAGCAGCAGGTGCTGCTGTAGAAACCGCAGTAACTTATCTAGAAGACCTAGTTAAGATAATTGATGAAGCTGACTACATTAAACAACAACAGATTTTCAATGTAGGGAAAAAACAGCCTTATACAGTATTGAAAGAATATGCCATCTAGGACTTAAAAAAGAAGTCAAAGCCTGGTTTCAAATCTTCAAATGACAGGCTGACTCTCTTGTTAGGGGCTAATGCAGCTGGTGACTTCAAGTTGAAGCCAATGCTCATTTATCATTCTGAAAATCCTAGGGCCCTTAAGAATTGTCATAAATCTACTCTGCCTGTGCTCTACAAATGGAATAACAAAAGTTGGATGATAGCACATCAGTTTACAAACATGGTCTACTGTGTATTTTAAACCCATTGAACAGGTTTTGTTCAAAATATTACAGCTCATGGGGGGCTTCCAGAGAAAATGGCAAAGCAGGGTGCTCCAAGACTCAGTCCTTCCACCCAAACAGCTAATAAACCAGCAGTAACTGTCTGAAGCAACTGCACTGGGGCTCTGGAGGCAAGAAGCACACTGTATAGCTTCCAGGGAAGAGCAGGAAAAAGAGACTAATAAACTACGACAAAGAATAGTGAATTACTCTCTTCATGTAGTCGCTGCTGGTACTGATCCACCACTCTTACAGTGGGCCACCTTAGGGTCCAGTCCCTGGCTAGCTTGCTGGTGACAATAAGGAACATAAAATTTTTCTTCAACAAAAATGGGGGGAGAGGGGCACAGCCAATCACTGATCACAGGTTTTGATTAGCAAATTTGGATCACTGAGTCCGAGCTTTGAGATGCTTTTCAAACTGCACTGGACAAAGACAATGGCAAACATTGTTTTCAACCCTGCCAAGGACAGGAGTGGAAGCAATGGAGATTTAAAGATGCAGTGCTTCTTCAGGGCTGTGGGGGATGGTTAGCTCAAGGACAGCATTTACTGGGCAGGCCAGGAAAGCACAGCTTTCTGGAGCCATCAAAGAGGTGTCCTTCCTGATCCCCATCCCCAGGGCACTTTGGAGCTGGTTTGTGGGCGCTTCCTGGGTACCGGCCCTATTTTGTTTTTGGGATAAACTGACTTAGAAAAGTCCTCTCTGGTGTGGCCCTCATCTGAGAATTTGCCCTCCAGCCAAAAGCAGCTAGAGACAACAAAAGTGGTGTAAAAAACTCTAAAGGCAAACCAAAACAAACAGAACAGATCAAGACCCCCATAGAAAGAACAGAGAAAAGGATGGTTTCTCCCAGAGGTGAAACAATTCCACAAAAAGTGTAATCTTAAAAACTGCACCGCCTATCCAGGGCAAGAATCAGATGAAGAAGAGTAGAAAAAATCTGATCAGTTAAAGACAGGCTCTTCTAAAGGTCTACAATAAGGCACATTAAGCATCAAAGAAGAGCCTTAGTATAAGTCAATAAAAAAAACAAA
>JAQZBX010058997.1:0-17629 GCA_029593785.1 Cabassous unicinctus | reverse complement strand
ATATTTTTATCATGTTGACCCAAACATGCACTTTAATTTTATTTCTCTTAGAGAAATGGTTCTCAACCAGGAGATTTTGCTCCCCAGGGAACATTTGACAATGTCTGAAGAAATGTTGGTTTTGTTTGTTAACAACTGTGAGGGATGTAGTCTGTGCTACTGACATCTAGTGGGTGGAGGCCAGGGATGCTGCACAGGGCAGCCTCCTCAACAAAAAAAACTATGCAGCCCAAAACATCAAGAGTGCCGCTATTGAGAAATCTTGCCTTAGAAGAAAAACACGCATGGAGAAGGTGGGAGAGGAGGAACAAATTCATGATCCGAACCCACCTTGAGTCATCACCACATGCTTCACTCACCTGTTTTTGCTCAGGGTAAGCATGTTGCTGGAGCCTCAGATAAACCTCTATTTTCTAAGGAAATTAAGAAAAAAAATTCCTTATTTTCTAAGGAAGCTAAATCAAAGTTAATAAACATTAACAAAGGTTCCCATAATTGCTCAGAGCAGCAGATTCCCACAAGTATACTCACCTGGCCATCTGTACTCAAATTAAATTGTTGGCACCACTTCCTCAAAGTGTCCCGACGTATCTTATTAACTGGAGGTAAAATGGTCGGCAAGGGAAGCACTGGTTCTTTACAACTAGGTTTTGAACAAGCTTTGAATTGTTCGTTCATTTGAGGAAGATGAACTGAGAAAAGAATGGAATGAAAGTACTAATAATTTAATATTTCTAAAATCTTTTTTGTATAGATCACTTACTTCTCATAACCCAATTTGCACACAAACGTTATCGTGTTTCTTCCTAATTTTTCAAATTTTTTTAGGTAATAGATTTACAAAATAAAGGACTTGCCTAAGATTACACATGCAATAAAATGGCAGATGTGGGTCTCCATCTTGAGATTCTAAAATCCAAGTTCCCAAAATGCCTGGACTTTGAACCACAAAATTTTAGCTGATTCGAAAAAATCAACCCACAACCAACAATGATACACCATTCTGACAGCCTACTTTATTTTTCTTTGCAGCACCCCATCTCCCCTCACTCTGCTTAGCAATAACTCTTCACAATTTACTTCATCTTGAAGTCTTCATTATTGACCCAGATAATAAAATCATTCTGAAAATACTTATTCGATGTCTTTCCAAGCACTGAAAACTGATATAAAAGATCGTGATATTAAGAGCTGCTACATATTTGATCAGTAATTACTTGCCAAGCAAAACACAAGATGTTTTTCAAAATTATTTTATTTAACCTTTGTAAGAGGACTGGAGAGTAATCATTAACCTCATTATTAAAGACGAGATGAGGTTTCATGGATTGAGAATTTGAGTTTATAGCTAGCTCACCCTTAAGCCATGCTTTGGCCAATGTCTCCACATGCCTATTTTGTGTCTTAAAACTAAGGCAGGGGGAGTAGATGTAGCTCAAGTGATTGGGTGCCTGCTTCCCATATACGAGGTCCCAAGTTCGATCCCTGGTACCTCCTAAATACAAAACAAGCAAACAAATGAAAAAACCAACTCGGGGGAGCCAGTGTAGCTCAGCGGTTGAGCGCCGGCTTCCCACATAGGATGTCCTGGGTTCAATCCCTGGCCCCGGTACTTCATAAAAGTAAGGTAGTACATGGTGCCTGACAAATGAGAATTGTGAGGTTTGAGAAATCTCTAACAACAGGTCATCAAAGACCCCGTGGAAAAGTGATTTAAGCTCGGTGTCATACACTCAGAGAGTAGGAAAGAGAAAATCTTTTTTTTTCTGGGCTTCCCAGAAGTGTAGGGTTAGGAAACTGATAAATCCTTATCCCTCATACCTTTATCCTTTTTCCTAGACTTCTTTAGTTTAACTTCTGCAGTTGAAGTACTTGGTTCCATTTGATGCTCCTCTTGAGATTCCTCTTTGACTGGAACTAATGTGATTATCACATGTTCCTCATCTAATTCCTCCTCAAAGACATTCTGGAAAGAAATGGATCAGTCACTGGTTTTCATCTGATGTCACACAGCTAAACTGCTTGCTTTCAAGTCACAACTAATGAAAAGGAAACTGAGAAGTCAATAGGTGGATAAGAAGTTACTGACATTTCTTGAACTGGATGTTAATTAGCAAATGCTTTATTAGATAGGTGAAACAATGAGGAAATGGGCAAAAGCAGATTTAGAAGGGTGTGATAAAGAGGAAATAAAAAGCTAGGGCTTGGTTTAGGGGGGAACTGTGACTCTCACGGCTTTTCTCCCCGTCAGTCAAATTACCAAGTACACTGATTTCATCACCTAAATCTAGTACTTCCTTTCCATGTTATGTCTCAAGATCCTCGTTCATGCCATCAACTCTCATTGACATATACAATAACCTCTTGTTAACCCAAAACCTATTCTGACCCTGTCCTTATGGTAAAGATTGACCGCCCTCTTGTTTAAAATTTTTCAATGGCTTGCCACTGCTCTCAGATTAAAGACAGAACTCTCTCACATAGTCTACAAATTTCATAGCAGTCTGGCCCCTGCCTGCCTCTCCAGCTCAAGACAGCTGAGCTTTCTGAGCTGCAGCCACACTGGCCTTATTTCAAGCTCCAAGACCTCATGGGAGGGGATTTGTTTAAATTCTCCATTGTATTCACAGTAATAACACAGCATGCAGCACAGACTGGAAACTCAGTATTGTTTAACGATTTAATAAATGAAAAAGTAGGAAAACAGAAGAGGTAGAAAGGAACAAACATTTACTGGGTCGCTATAGTATACAGTTACTGTGCTAGGTGCTTTCTGTATTTCTTCCATTTAATCCTTCCTGAATACCCATAATAATTTACTAGTTATCGTATTTTACAAGCGAGGAAACAATCTCAGAAATTAAATGCCCACAGCCATAGAGTAACACATGCTAGAGTAAGTTTCTGACTTACCTTTTCCTCTCAATCCCAAAGACGAAGAAACTGCATTCCAGCCCAACTCTCGAAGAAAAGCCAGGTGGATCTCCAGCTACCCTGCCCCTTCCCCTCCCCCCATGTAAATCCCTTTAATGGCTGCCCATTGTTCAAACTCTTAACTTGGATATCGCGATTTTGCATTTGTATACCACTTTTTCAAAGCACTCCCACAAATGTTCACTCTTGGGAACTTCAAAAAAACACTTGACATGAATGGGGGAATATTACTCCTCTCTTAGAGTTGGGGCTCAAAGCAATTATGTGACTTGCCCAATATCCTACAATATCATATACTTAATATTGGCCGATTCAGTCATCCTGCCTGGTGCTCCCTCTAAATACACCTTGCTGCCTTCTCACATTTAAGTTTATCATCCGGTTCAGGACAACCTAGACTTAGTCTGGAAACCCATTTGGCACCAAGACCGGAAGGGAGTAGGTTATTTCTTAGCAGTTGGAGGAAAAAAATAAAAAATTGATGACACTACTTTCTGAATTTATCAAAATTACCCTTTTCCACTTCCTTTTTGTCTTAGCTCTCCATTTCTTTATTGTTTTTATCTTGCCCAGGTACTGTACTCCTTGTCTTTCCTACAAAATAAATTCTTTTCCTTGGACTAGGGAACTTTCATTCTCCTTACTGTAACCCATAAGTTCAGAGCAGACATGCGGAAGAAAAATAGCAATACATTTGGAAAGGGGAGGGAGATGGAGGTTTATTTCAACCAGAAATTTTGAGTAAAGTCAGATTCATAGCAAGAAAGAAACACAAGAAACCTAGAAAAACTTTGAAAGGAGAATCTGTTGGGAAAATTCTGTTCGAACTGGACTTACCTTTTCGCTGCTATCATAATTTGAGTATGCCATTTGAGGTGGAGGCAATGTCAGCAATGTCCAGGATATCTGCAATCTACTCCTTTTAACCTGAAACGTTTTTAGCCTGTTTTCTCCTTTTATAAGCAAATGTCTCCTTCTACTTCCTGCTACCCAGATGCTGTTTTCCTTCCTCCTCCTTTTCCCCTCCCTGAGTATCAGACAGTGTGATAATTTTATCAGTGCTATACCCTGCCTAGTCCATTAGGTGATGGTTGAAGTATTGGGTGATTTTATCATTTAAACACTTTTTTTTAAGTTAATATTTTTGTTTTTATTCCTTTAAAGTGAGTTTAGGAGAAAACTGGAAGTGACAAACTCTTGCTGATAAATTCCAGTGGAATGAAAGGAATATGTTAGAACATTTCTAGAACAAAATTGATGAAAGATTAAATGGCATAATTATGGTAAGAATAGAAAAAAGTTGTAGTATATTTTAGGGAGGAATTCATAAAACTGATTTATGCCCAGGGATGTGCCATTCATTAGGAGGCTCTAGAGTTAAATCATAATCTCTTATAGTTCTGAACACAAATATGAAGCCTGGAATAACAATGAACTGGGTAGAGGGAAAGCGTTTGGCTGTTTTGAAAAGAAGCAGCAAGACTCCCCAAACTAAGGCAAGTAATAATGAATACAGGAGAAAGAACTACAGGCACTTGGGAATTACTAGAGCATAAAGTTGGAAGCAAGATGGGACTAGAGATGAAGCTGCAGAGATCTAGAGAGATCCAGTCATGGGTGTTTTCATAAGTCACGCTCAGGAGTTTACACACACTGATGAGCAGAGGCAGAGCTACTAAAGGAAACGGAGGCTCAAGCAATATGGCAATGAGTCTACTTACCCAGATCCAGTGCCCTTAGAGTGGGCTTTCTCTGGCCCTAGGAAAACAATTTGGTAGGTCAGTCTCAGGACCTGGGGCCAGAAGTTGATTTAAAAGTATAATACACTCAGAGACAGAGCTGCAAAGGCACAGCTCCAGTTTACCTGGAAAAGGGTAGAAATGTAAATTATGAGGCCCCAACCCAAGTCTCCTTAATGGGACCCCTGAGGGTGGTACCCAGGAAACTACAAAGGTAATTCTTATGCAACTAAAAGCCCAGATCAGGGTTTGCCCTAATAGCTCTGGAGTTAAGGCAGACAATGGTTGGAATTCTTGCCCCTCCCTCCCAGGACTGAACTCAGTGGAGCCCTGGAGACTCAGTCTAAGAAAGTGCTCCTAAGAAAGCACTTCTCTTATTTACTGGGGTGTGGCCTGGCCTCGTGCTGGTTTTTTTTTTTTTTCTTTTTTGGGAAGCGGGGGTGGATACAGGGAGCTGCCCTGGTGTCCTGAGCTGGTCTTGATACTTTCAGCTGGGACAGAGTTACGGTGGGAGGTCATCTCACCACCGTATTTTCTTTTCTCCAAAGAAGCATTTATCACAATAAAATAAAATCTTGTATTCTTGGGGTTTTTTCCCCTGCTTTTAAGAAATGTTATAGGAAACCTCAAACATATACCAGAAGTAGACAGTAGTATCATGAATCCCCATGCATTCATCATCGCGCTTTGACAATTATTAACTCATAGCCAATCTGATTTTATCCAAATCTCCACCCCCGTCCCCTTGCTGGGTTATTTTTAAGCAAATACCATACCTCCTATTATTTAATTCATAAATTCATGGGGGAAATGGACTTTATTTTTCCTCTCAACCAAAATACCCTTTTCCTATCTAAAAATAATTCAAAATCATTATTTGATATTATCAAACTATTCAGTCCATTTTCAAACACCCCCCAATTTTAAGAATCCAGTTGTCTCAAGTAATATTTTCTCTCTACTCGTTTTTTTTGTTTGTTTTAGCAATTTATTTGAGTCAGGATATAAATAAGGTTTACACGTTTTGATTATATGTGCCTAAAATTTTCTTTAATCAGTAACTTCTTACTTCATCTCTTAATTTTCTGTACAAAATTTTTTGTTGTTCTTGTTGAAAGAACTGTGTGAATTCCCTGTAGTTTCCCATCTAAGAGGGATTTCACTTGTCCCTCTATTTATCCTTTCCTCTTTCCTCTGCTTTATTGTAAATTGGCTTGATTAAATACAGGGCTGGCTTTTTAATTTTTTTAAGAACACTATCCACTCCCCTTCACTTATCTGATTCCTTATATTTTAATTGTAAAGGCGTATTTCCTGGAGTGGCGCTGAAAGAGACTGCTCCTGATATTCTCATTCTTTTCCTTCATCCAACTTATTTGAATTTATAGTTCTGTTCGTATTTGGGATTTTACTTGTTTAACATAATTTTCTCCCCAGTTAGGCTGCAGACTCCCTGAGGGCAAAGGCTTTGCTTAGGTCACACTTGACTACCCAGTGCCTTACACTGGTTATGCTTAGAGAAAAGGCTCAACCAGTTTTCTTCCTATTCCCTGGGCCTTCACCTTTGACACTTCCTTTCTTAGTATACACCTCAAGCTACAAGGTAGCTACTAAAATAATGCTGAACTATTTAAATAACCTGGGCTGTAGGACAGACATTTAAAATAGAAAGAAATATATATTGTTTATGATTTAATTCAACTTTGTGTTCTAATATTTATCCCAATAATGGACCATAGTTCTAAAATAAAAACATTATCCATTTCAAATATATAGTTTATTTACTGTCTTATAAGTTAAATATTTTAAATATATTGCTGTTTAGCTAAGTGCTATTCAAAAGTTTGTTTTTTAAGTCAGAGGAACATGTACTAGAAAAATAAATGTTTATGGAGCACCAATAGATAATAGATAACAGTGGAGTGACACTGATTGAAGAATAAAAACCTAAAAGGCCTTCCATAGAACCCTAAGTTTCTGATAAACAATATGAAAACTATGGTTCAGTATCACGAGACAACGTGGAAGGTGGCCGTTCTACGTGGTCTAGTGATACTGAACCATGACGAGATCGTCCATTCTCTAGAAAGATGTTCCTTGACTCACCACATCCTGCAAGAAATTCCCATAAAAAATAAACAACTATTGAATTCATTTCTAATTTTAGAGTAATAGTTACAGATCATTATCTTCTTACTCAGAATAAATAAGGGTTTTTTGGTTGTTTGCATTTTCTTTTCTTTTGAAAAAGTCTCTTCTGTATCCTGGAGCAACAGTCACTATGGGAAGATTCTTAAATTCAGAATCCAGAGTCGGTAAATTCTGTCCTCCTTTGGTCTGTGTCTAGTAGAGGAGAGGATGTGATTAGGACAGGAGCACAGATGTCTTGGGAGCTGGGGAGGCCACATTTGATGATTAGACAGGGAGTTAATTTAGCTGTAGATCCTCCAAAAATAGTTGCAAATGTAGGCATAAACCCACCAGCAAGTGTCCTTGGCTATTCAAACCAAGCCCTTTCTCATCCTCCTCGTTGTGGATTAGAAACTTCTCCTCAAGATCTGGTTCTAATGAAACAAATGCAATGTGTTAAACATGTTAGAGTTGGAGAGATCAATTGACGTTTTCCCCTTGAAAGTGGCTGATGGACTGATGGTAAGAACTTTTGAACTTTTAAGCAATTGTCTTATTTTCTGTGGATGGTGGGTGAGCAAGGAAGGGACCCTGGCCAAGTAAAGCAAACACAGGCTGCTCCAATGTCCCCAATTATTCACTTGCTTCTGAGTTTTCTCTTTATAAGTTCTTCCCCATCAGCACACAAACATTTTTAAGCCAGTCCCATTAAACAAAAAATGAAACCATATACAAAAGTTAAACAAGTCTTTTTATACACTATCATTCATATTTAACTACTATTCTCTTTTCTTTTAAAAAAAAATTAAATTTTTATTTGTAAAGAAGCTTTAGATTACATAAATGTTACATCAAAAAAATAGGGGAGGGAGTGGAAATGACTGAAGCAGTTGAGAGCCTGCTTCCCACATGGGAGGTCCTGGGTTTGTCCCCTGGTGCCTTCTAAAAACTGCAACAACAAAAAAAGCAAACAAACGAAAAAACCAACTCAGGGGAGCTGATGTGACTCAGTAGTTGAGTGCCGGCTTCCCACATACGAGGTCCCAGGTACCTAAAATAAAAGGGCGGGGGGGCTGGGGTTGGATTCCCATATACCTCATGCCCTCACTTTCACATATTAACATCATTCATTAGTGTGGTACATTTGTTACAACTAATGAACACAAATTGAAGCATTGCTACTAACCATGAACTATAGTTTATATTATAGCTTACACTTTGTCCCGCACAATTTTATAGGATTTGAAAAAGTGTATAATAGCCTATATCCATCATTGCAATGTCATGTAGGACAATTCCAATGTCCTGAAAATGCCTCCATGTTATACCTATTCTTCCTTCTCCCTCCCCTTAGAATCTCTCATGGCCACTACCTTTATATCAATGATATAAGTTCTTCCATTGATAGAATAATAAAACATGTATAATAGAAAAATAATAGAATAATAGTAAGTCTACTTTATTCCATTGGTCAGTCCCCAGTCCTGAGGATTTGGGGATGGTGATGCCCACTCTGTTTCTGATTGAGACAAAACCTAGATCACATGGGGCAGATGGATGGAACTGTCTTGTTTGCAGTTGTAGATACTCTGTTCTTTGGCATGGGCATTGTCCATCATCATCCTTTTGTTAGTTGTCCTGGGCAAGTCCAATGAACTGGAGAGTAGGTGTTACAACTCTGCTGAGATTCAGGGCTCAACTGGCATATGAACAGACCAAAGATTTAAGTCTCTGGGACATATATTTAACAAGCATAGTGTTAATTATAGGTTCAAATAAAAGGGGCTGAAGAGCCACGTGAAGGAAATTATAAATGGGTCTAACTGTTAAATTGGGGAGCATAAATTCCAAAGTAAGGCCCACTGACAGGGTGCTGAATTCCTGAGATTGTCTGCCCTGCTTATAGTGTCTAGATGTCTCTACAACCCCCAGGAGCCCAGATGATTGAGGCACTATTTACTGTGGCAGTCAATGAGATGCTCCTGAGATGTACGTAAGCATAACCTCTGGAATGACCTCCCAACTCACTTTGAAATCTCCTAGCCATAAAAACTCATTTGTATTTAATATTTCCCCCTTTGGTCAAGGTCTTTTTCCAGATGCATCACTAGTCAGCTCTTGGTAATAACCCCTCAGGAGGCTCATCCCCAGGAGTCACGTCCTTTTCTCCTTTCTTTAATAGTTAAACTTTGTGAACATATCTTCCTACTCTAGTTACTTTACATTCTGTTCTAATGTTTATTTGGTCTCTTTTCCACATCTAACTCCTAAAACATTGGTGTCTTTCTGCCCTTGATCATGCCTACATACTTTCCAGGGGTAGCCTCATCCATTTTTCTCATTTAAACTACCACTTACACGCTGATTACATGCATATATGAAATTCTAGCCCAGTTTTTTTCCTTAAATTGCTGACTCCTGTTTAGCAAATCCTATTATGCATTTTGAACATATCCAAAAATACACTTATTGTCTTCCCCAGTAAATTTCAGCCCCCAGATCAAGTGGTCATTTCCTCTCTGTTGAGAAGTATTTTCATCTACCCAGCCATCTAAAAGCAAAAACTCCAATGGGTCAAAGTCCTGTGGAATTTATTACCTATCCTTCTATATCGAATTTGTCTCTTCTGCAATTTCACTCCACAGCTTTATTTTTGGTCTAAAGCATCTCTAACCCGGGTTATTGTAATCTCTAACTGAACATATTACCTCCCAGCCAATCCATTTTTGTTGTTACAAAATATTGATGACATACCTCCTCAAGCCGAATTTCATAACTAGGGAATTTAGAATCTATGCACACCAATCCCCCTCCTCCAAAAAATAAAATTAGTAAATTTGTGTATAAATGCATATTTTCAGGTTTCTGGAAGTGGGGTACATCTACTTTTTCTTAAACTCTCAGAGCATTTTATGTGCAAGAAAAGATTAAGAAAAACTGGCTTGTAGAAAAATAGCCAAGGTCCTTATGCAAGATTTAAAAACCATTTGTGTGCTGGGGCCAATTTCTACCCGCTCTCAGGTGAGATGATTATTAAGTAATCAGGAATTTTGCAATCCTACAGTTAAACTGCTGGTAGCTTGAAATTGGCCATGGTGGGAATATTTACTCCATGGAAATTGGCAAGGGTTGTAAATCAGGGCTTTTTTCAGAGCCAGTTTACCAGCAGACCTCCATTACCCAACCTGACTCATTTATTTGCTTCCACTGTGCTGAAAGTGTTTATTTGTCTATGCTTTTCCTCCATCTCCATTCAATAAATCCCTACAAAGCTCAAGTAATCTTTCTTGGGAAGCCATCCTTGGTGACCCAGTCAGTGCATTAGACACTTGCTCTTTCTTCTATTCAGTCCTATGGCATCCTTTCATTATAGCAACTGCCACAATTTTACGATGTTTACAGGCCTTTCTTCACCTGCTCTGTGAGCAATTTGAGGGCAGGACTTTAATCTTGCTAATCTTGGCATCCAGGTATCTAGGGAGTGCCTACCTGTCATGTAGTGAGTAACCATCAATGTTTGTTTTACTGTAAGTTAAATCCATGTCTTAAGCAAAGGTGTGGATGGAACACTAACTTAAACATAATCTTTCCTTTAGGATGATCCACACTTGACTGATCCACTATAAATCACAAACGAATAAACTATAAACTCTCTTGACTTCTTTCTTTTGCTTAAATTACATGGCTAATTAAGAAAGATAAATAAATGAAATCTAACAACAGTCAACTCCCTTCACCTCAACCCACTCCCCAATTCACACACACACACACCAAATTAATTAGATATGCAGTTTTCTTTCCCCTGTGCCCAGAAAGGACCTGCAAGATTAACTCGGAACCCAGGGGGAATACAACAATTATCAAGTAGTTAGAGGTGTGTGTGTGGGGGGAGGGGGGGTGTGTGTGTGAAAATGCATGCAGGAAACAATCTCTTGACTCTCAGGGATTCAGAAGCTTCAGGCATGAAATTGATGGTGAACCCACTCTTTGTTTTCAGTGAGACATTGACCATATACCACATATCACCTTGAACCTGGGAAGGAAAAGAGAATTATATATAAATGTGGCAAGCACCAAGTAATGGCTCTCGCAAGACAGTATCACAGTAAATCATCCTAGACTTTACTCCCTGTGCCTGCATTCTGCCTCACAAGAAAAATAGTGTTCAATAATTTAAGGGCCTGATTTCATACTGAAATTGTACGATATATACCAACAATTATTGATATTTGACTTCTCTCTTTTAACTGGATGCTTTATTCAATAAGTTATGTAAATTATTGTAAATAAATTTAATAAGCATTATATGTAACTGCTATACCCATTTCACAGATGAGGATATGAAGCCTTAGAAAGGTCAAGTAACTGGTCAAAGTCATATAGGTAAGAAATGAACCAGAGCTGATTTTTCTGATCACTTCAGGACACTGCTGCAGCTGTGCAAAATTCAAACATTCTAGTTGAGAAGGCAAAATATATGGAGGAAAATAGGACAGGCAGTACAAAACTTAAGTGTAATGGGAATTTGGGCTTGAAAGACAGTAAGAAAATAACTCCAGATGTTTGTTCAATGTCTGTTTTCTTGGCTAGACTACCAGGTCCATGAGAACAGAAATCAAGTCTGTTTTGCTCATCATCTATATGCCTAGCATACATAAGTGCTTAAAAAATATTTGTAGACTGACTGACTGAATGAATGAATGAGATGAAGATTTCTGTAAGTGGAGTTGATGCATTGAATATCCCTTTAGTAAGCATGAATAAGGGTGGTTTATATTTTGACTAGTGTTAAGCTAAGGTAGTAAGGCACAAAGATTGGGAGAGAATAAGTTAAATGGATTGGTAAAATGGGGTTAATCAATTCCACAATCTGGAATTGTGACTTCTTGAAGTCCAGCCCTAAACTGCTTAATAGTAACAACAATAACAATTTTTTTTTTCCAGGACTTGGTATATGATTGTTATTTTGCCAAACTCTTCACATACATTATCTCTTTTATTTTTTACAACATTATCAGAATGTATTCTTATTAACCCAATTTTAAAAATGATAATACCAGGGCTTGAAAAGTTTAAGCAACTTGCTATGATAATGCAGACAACTGACAAGCATTTGAGTGAAACTTTGAACAATCTCAAATCTACAACTTAAATACTTAATTACATGTTTTAGTTCAAGTCCTCTGAGAATACAATGAGATAGGATTAGAAGGGCAAGAAATTTACTGTGGAAATCACCTGTGAGGGAAAATGGGGGTGAAGCTGGTAGAAGTTGGAAGGTCCTTCAGTCTATGATGCATGTTTAAGCCCTTGTGAGGAAGAGAGAAAACAAAGAGCCTTCAGTGGCAGAGCAGTTTTAAGGAAGCTTTAAATGGTAGCCTTTGATCCAAAATCACCTGGTAGAAGAGTCTCACATCTTAAAGAAATATGCCTGCATTAATATCCTTGCCACACTGAGTTACTGGCTGGGAGTACCTGGAAAGCATGGCCTTGGTGCCTTCAGAGACCAGCAACTGGGGCTGTCATTCAATCATATTCCCTACATTAGGAGATTTGAGAGGTGCACTTCTATGACTGCCAAAGTCACAAATCTACTTCTACACAAAGTGTTGGTCTTTGTTTCTGACAGGTTGGACAATCAGAGGCAGCAGTAGCTAGATAGGTCTTGACAAGTGGGAGACATGCTGGGAGACTTTGTTGGGCCCACTCATAGTTTATGTGCCTGTAGTGCCATTTCTGGAGTGGCCAATGATAAAAGCTACCTAAGGTCAACTGGCTGAGTTATCTTGTTTACTTGGTTCTTCAGTGCCTCTTTTGTGGTAGATGTTTTCTGGTGGGCATTAACATATAATTTTATTTTTATTTATTTATTTTTTAAGATTTATTGTGCCCATTTGCTGGGCAATTCTCTGTGTCTGTTTCCTGCCATCTCTTCTCATCCTCCTCCTCCAGTCTTCACCAGGATTCGATCCTGGAGACTTCCAATATAGGAGAGAGGTGTTTTACCACCAGCGCCACCTCGGTTCCTGGTTTTTGGAGCATCTCGTCTTGTCTCTCCCCTGCGTCTCTCTCCTGTTAGGTCATCATCTTGCTGCCTGGCTCCCGGGGCCTGGTGGCTCACTGGCACACAGAGCCTGGCAGCCCATGCGCCTTCTGTATATATGTTTTATATTTTACCGGGAGGTCCCGGGGATCAAACCCAGGTCCCTCCATATGGCAGAAGGACGCCCAACCATTTAAGCCACTTCCGCCCCCCCACAACATATAATTTTAAAATTGTACACTTCATACCACTTTATGTCCATCCACATGCCCCTATCCCATATGTCCTTGTCTCCAATCTCCCAGTGCTTTTCCTTCTGAATGCTGACCAGACAGCAAAACCATTAGCCACTTCCAGGAATCTATATATATTCTCACCTCAGGCCACTTCTCCTTCCATACAAATTAAATAGCCAGAAGCATCACTTAAACTTGTGCTCAGTGGCAAGATTTTCCATCCTCACTGTCTTTCACAGCCAGCCCTGAATGCGGATATGATACAGCCACTGTCCATTTTCAGCTTGCAGCTACCAAGCTGACTAATCCATAGACCAAGTCCAGCCTTTTCCTCCTGCCTTAGCTAGCCATATGGAACCCTCTATTATGCCATAAATGTGAACTGGAAGAGGGATAATGGTGCAACTGTGGTAGGTGACAAGGGAGTATGGGCACATGTACCTTAGTCATGTCTTCTAGGTCTGCTTGAGGTTGATGCTAAATGTAACATTTCCAAATTACAATGAATTACTACTAATTCTGTCCAAATTTTGTCAGTTATAACAGAACCTAACTTATAATGGACAGTTCCTGATGCATGGACACTTGGTGCCCCAAGATCAAGTGTTCTGTCTCTGGCAGGGTTCAGTAACATGGCAGGAGATATTTCTCAAAAGATGTATAATTCCTTGCTGCATGTGGCATGTACTTACTCCAGAATTCCAGGGATCTACATTGTGATTCTCTCACTGGACTTGCCATAATCTCCATACTGCCTCTTCTCCCACCACCAACACCTCCAACAGCTAGATTGTATGGTCCAAGTGGCAGTCATTCTTCAACTGCAGCCTGGACCTGCTGCAGAGTCCTCTTTCATTCAAGACTCACTCAAAGTTGGCTGCTTTCTGTGTCACCAAGTATATGGGCTTGAAAAATATTCCCTGGAGCAAAATGTTTTGCCTCAAGAGCACAGAGACAAGGCACTGTGCGTTTTTCCCCTAGGGCAAAGAAAATGCAGCAATATGTCTTTTACCTGGATGAGATATCCTAGCATGCCCTTGATCATTGCACCCCTAAAACTTCCTTCAAGTGGCAGGTCCCATAACCTTCATGGATTTATCTCCCACATTTTGGGGTGCATGTGTCTTACCAAGGTCTGCAATGTAATAGCCATTTCTTGCTCATCCTGTCCAATCAGTAAATCATTGATAATAATGAATCAATGTGATGTTCTGAAGGGTGGACTGGCAATCCAAGATTTTAGTACCCTACTATGCAGAGGACAAGAGAGTGAATTCAGCCTTGAGGAAAGAATGGGAATGATATTGTGGAGAACTTGCCTTTATTATTATTATCTTTTTTCTTTTATGTACCGGGGGCCAGGGATTAAACCTGGGACCTTGTATGTGGGAAGCTGGTGCTCAACCACTGCTCCACATTGGCTTCTCTGAGCTATTTTTTTTTTTTTTCCAGGAGGCATCCGGAACTGAATCTGGAACCTCCCATGTGGGAGGTGGGCGCTTTACCACTTGAGCCACACCCACTTCCCATTTCCTTGTTATTAATCTGCTCTCATAGTGATATGTCCTGTACAGCATTTGAAGTAAGAGCTACTTCTTGGCTAAGCCTGGATGGTCTAGAGTCATTCTTCATGATCCATGATCTGCTGAGGTCAGATTGGTGAATATTATAGAGACTAAAAAATATGGACACCATATCCGCATGCTTTGATCTTGTAATGGTGGCTCCTTCAAGCCACCTCCCCCCACTACCCAGGATGTAATGGTTTTGATTTAGTGTCAGGGTGGAATAGGAAGACGTTTTAGAGATTTGGAATTAGCCTTCCCTGCTATGGTAGTCCTTACTCACAGGTCAAGGAAACAACGTAGGGATTACTCTAACTGCTAAATATGTCAATTCCAATTATACATCCAGGGATTGGGGAAATGACCCCTGGGTGGGTGTACAAACCCAGTGGGTCCCCTTGAGCCAGTCTTCAGGAAGAATTCAATTTATTACCTGATCCCTGGAAGCCTTCACTCTAATTGTGAGGGGTGGTCATGATACTTTGGGTCTCTGCTTATCAATGTTAATTCAGAGCCTATGTTCAATAGACCTTGAATGTCTTTTCCCCTTTCCCAGTGTGCATACAGACACATGAGAAAATGACTTTGGGAAGGACTTGGGGAATCATTATAGGAAATACTTGCCGAGGAGGTGCAGCATCCTTCTTCCCAGGGAACTAGCCATCTCTTTACTCAGTGGGTTCCAGTCTGAAAATTCACTTAGTTCATGTCTTTTCACTAGGGTGACTCACCTCAGCCACCTGCTCCTCCTTTCTTGATTTTTGTAGATATTAAGCAGCACCTTTGATGGCTGCCCATATTCTTTGCCCCTGTTTCTCATTATCCTACCATGGACATTTATACAACTTAGAAATAATAGCAAACGTTACTGCCTTCGTAGGCATTTGTATATCCATATTTTCCAAATGCCTGAATTATTATTATACTCTGTGAGGGTTTTATCATTGCACTACCAGGACTTATTTCCAAGCCACCTGTTGTGAAATCTTGAGCTACTGGACCACCCGTGTCCCAGGGCCTACCCATGTCCTGATCTTGAATGTAATAGCTGTGCAGTCTTTTGATCTGAGTCATTTATCATAAATCTTTTAGCCACGTCAAGGGCAGTGATCACATCAGTTTCTTCTGTCATTTAGATCTTTGCTGAGGCATTGCTGAACTGGCTACCATCAAGCCTCATCCTGAATATGATAGTTTCGGAACCTATTTTGCTGAGGTGGGGTATTTTGTAATCAGGTTTCTTGGTCATTGTCCAAAAGATAGGACATGAAAATCATTTTAATGAAAAAGAATTAGTGCATTATTTTCCTTAGTAGTTCAAAACAGGTGGAAGGGGGTATAGTATGGAGATGTTAATCTACAGGAGAAGAGACTGAGAATAATGTCCTCCCTCTTTCTTGTCCCTCTGCTTTTCTTGCCTCAATTCACAACAAAATTAGACAAAATAAATCAATATTAGAATTAAGACTTTATACCATACTGACCTGCCTACAAGTGACTGAAGTATTTTGTGGTGGGGGTGTAGTGTGGTGTGTGTATGAATATGTATGTTTATGCAGACTCTCACAAATTGCTTTCTCTGAGGATGAGACAAATAAAAGTCAATAAGAGGATTCACATTCCCATCGTTGCTTTCAGCAGCACAATTCCACAGCCAATTTATTCACCCAGCCTTCAGTTCTCAAATTACATTGTCAGCACCAGCTACATACAATTTCTAAAGATAGCTTCTTTCATGAGAGGCAAACTAGTTGGCAAGAGAGATAATCTGTTTGAGGAAACTTTACATTGAGGAATAGAAGTTAAGAAATAAGTGAACAAGATAGTCATGTGCATAGTTTCTGAAGTGTATTATATATATCCTCTCTGATTTTTATAAACTAGTGAGATAAATAATATGATCATTCCCATTTAGTTGACAGATACTCAAGGTCAACTAGCAATTAAAATAGCAGAGCTGGTAGTCTAACCTAGGTCTTACACTTCTTACTCCTTTAATCTTATTTTTAAAAACTTTATTTTAAAAGAAGTTTTAGATTACAGAAAAGTTACATAGAAAATATAGGGCCCCTCCCCCCTCACATTTCCCCCTATTAATAACATCTTACATTAGTGTGGTACATTTGTTACAATTGATGAACACATATTGAAGCATTGCTACTAACAAAAGTCTATAGTTTACTTTATGGTTTACACTTTGCACCGTACAATTTTATAGGTTTTGGCAAAATGTATAATGGCCTGTATCTGTCATTGCAATGTCATGCAGAACAATTCCAATGTCCTAAAATTGCTCTATGTTCCACCTATTCTTCCCTCTCTTCCCCTCAGAACCTCTGGTAACCACTATCTTCATAACACTGTTACATTTCTTTCATTAGCACAATATTAATAAGTATACTTTGTCCATGGTTGCATTCCCCTCTTATGTTTGCTCATTCCTCAACCTTGAGGATTTGGGGATGGTGATGTCTGGGGCAAATGGAAAGAACTGTTTTGCTTGCAGTTGTACATACTCTTTGCTTTTTTGGGGTCGGGGGTTGTGCATTATCATCATTTTGTAAGTTGTCCTGGGTGAGTCCAATGAACTGTAGAGTAAGTGTTGGCTGCAACTCTGCTGAGATGCAGGGTTCAACTGGCATATGAACAGACCAAAGATTTAAGTCTCTGGGATATATATTTAATGGGTATAGTGCTAACTTAATTATGGGTTCAAATAAAGGGGAAGAATCTTGTGTAGGGAAATTATAAATGAGTCTAACTTTGTTACAGTGGGGCAATAGATTACCATATAGTCCAAGGATTACTCCCTTACTCTTGGCACTTCCCCCAATGCATGTGCTTGCCAAATTTTGATTTTGCAGCCCCCTCCCACATTTGGACAGATCATCATTGCATTAGAATGTAGCTGAGGGGACGGATGTGGCTCAAATGGTTGGGCGTCCGTCTCCCATATGGAGGGACCTGGGTTCGATCCTCGGG
>JAQZBX010058996.1:0-17621 GCA_029593785.1 Cabassous unicinctus | reverse complement strand
GCCTCACCCTGTCTCCATTCTCTAATTAGTTAGCCCAGTAATTCTATCCCTTTGCTGGCAACACTTCTTTCTGAGGCTCTCAGATCTGAGCCTGCCAGATTGCATTTTCCATTCTCCACCTTGCAAGAAGCAGGAGGCTGGGATCCTCCGCAGACTTCAGGATCTTCTGTCTGGCTTCCAGGGGAGAATGCCTTCCACCTCTTTTCCCAGGTGCTCAGGGAATCACCTGCTTGCAAGAGGTGTGTTGGAAAGGGAGATGTGTTGGGAATCCAACAGACCTGGACCTAATCCTGTCTGAGGCATTTACCTCCTGGGTGTCTGGGCTCCGGGGGCACAAGACTTTGTAGGAGAGACAGACAGACATAAAAGGGGGAGGACTGAGGAGCCATGTGAGCCCAGAAAGATACAAGCCCTCAAGATACTCCAGAAGGTGAGCATTATCCAGACCCCCCATTCTGCTGTTGAGGAAATTGGGGCTTGAAGAGGCCACCTGACTTGCACAAAGTCCTGTAGCTCTGTTCCCCTGGACCACAACTGCAGTTCCCAAGGCCTGCCCAGTGATGTCATAGCAGCGGCAGGCCACAGACCCTCTCTATAGCCACTGACCTCTTCCTCCTGCCCGTGGAAGGACTGGAAGTATCAGTGAGCCTGGAGGAGAGAATATGTTCCAGACCTGCAGATGGGCCCACCTGGAGTGGGTGGAGAGGCTGGGTTGGTGGCTGGAGGTAATTCCAATCCTTCCTCTTCAGCCACAAGACTGTGGTTCTAATATCCCTGGACCCTGGGCAGGGGTTACCCACAGATAAAGCCTTTGGGGGACCAGTGGGGCTTCTCTCCTTGGCAGAGCTGACCAGTGGGGCTGGGCATGTGTGCCGGCCTGTCAGGAAGAGTTATCTACAGACAGCCCCCCGGCCTGCCTGCCTTCTCCTCCACAGTCCCCTCCTAATTCATTTTCCGCCTTTAATGTACTGTTGTGGAGCTTCCTCTCCCATTAGGGCCTGTAATGTGCACCGATTCCCTTCAGCTTGACTGCCCTTAATAGGCAGCGTAAATAGAATTTAGTGTGGCGTGCACTAACATCTCTATCCATTGTCCAGAGATTAAATACATGCCACCGATGGTTCATGCATCATCAGCCTCGAGCCCAGCTTCATAGCTCCCAACCAAAGGAGGATATTAAATTAATTTGCAGGTTGCTTTAGCAAAACCTAACAAAAAAAAAAACCTCTGTGGGAGAAGGGGGGGCACGATGCATTTGCTCACCGTCAGTCATGAGGGGTGGGGGTGCAAGTTGTGAGGGACCAGGAACGGGGGACTTGTCTGGCCTGGCCTGGGTCCCTCTGAGGACCACACTGCTTGACTGTCTACTTGCATCTTAAGTTTCCAGGCTTTGGTCCATGCCCAGCTCTTCTATCAGCTTTGAACTTAGCTCTCTAGTCTGAGTGAGGGATGGAGATTGGAGTGAAGGGCCTGTGGGTCTGAGTCCAAAATGCAGGAGCCACTTCCTCCTTCCTAGGTAGGGCCTAGCCAAAGGGGTCCTGGTTAGGGGGAACCCTGGAACCTCTCTTTGCCTGGAGGGGAATAGACTTTTGGGGATGCCAGACTGTGCGATGACAGGGGTGAAGGTCAGCGGAGGCCCTGTTTCTGGGGCCTTTTCTTATTGGACGGTGGTTTCTGTCATTGGCCAAAGTCACATGGAGAAGACTGACCTGCAAACAGACAGTGACGATCCAGGTATGTCGGAGGAACTTGGAAGCCCAGATAGCATCTTCCGCTGACTTAAGGGCTCACAGTGGGCACTGGGAACAGGTAACCTTGAGTGGACCTTTGAGGATAAGCAGGTGTTATCCTGGCAGAGGTGGGTGGGTGGAAGGGTGCTAGAAGCAGAGGGCTTGGAGGTGTCTTCATGCAGGACATTGTCAGGGGACAGCGGGGGAGGGGCTGGGGAGTGTGATGAGCATGGGGAGAGGCCAGGGATGAGCCTGGGAGTGGGTGCTGCTGGGTCAGGCACTGGAAGCCACAGAGGGATTTTCAGCTGGGGAGGCACGTGGTCAGGCTTGTTTAATAGAGATCATTCTGAGGCCCTGTGTGGGAAACTCTCCGTGGGGTGAGACTGAGGACGGGGAAATGTGGGAAAGTTCTTGCTCCAGGATAGAGGTGACAAGGTTGAGACTGCAACCCTGTGGGCGTGGGGCAAGGCAAATCCCAATTCTGGGGCCTGAAACTGAGAGAAAAAGAAAAAAGACCCCATTCACCCCCTAGGTCAGGGGTTCTTAACCTTTTTTGTTCCACCTTTGCCAGTCGGGTGAAAACCGCGGACCCCTAACTAAGTCCACACTATACTGTGTATTATTTAATAAATATATCACACCCGCACCAACACGTCCCCACAAGAATCATGTTTTTTTTTTTATTTCTATTCAAGTTCACAGACCCCTGCTTAAGAACCACTGCCCTAGGCTCTGGCATGGCTGGGAATGACAAGACTGAGTCTTTGCACTCAGCTGGCCCCTGGGAAGAAATGCTGTCTGGATCCCTGTGCTTTGGGTTCTGTCTCCCTCAGCCTCAGGGTGGGAGGAGCAGGGGGGAGGAGTTGGGCTTATTCGGGCAGGACCAAATGGAAGCTTCCTCCGGCTGGTGCATGGACCAAAGGGGACAGTTACTCTTCTAACAGAGTTATGGGCAGGAATGGTGGGTCCACTACAAGCATGCCACCATCCGCCAAGTCATTGCCTGGGCAGACATCACTAATCAAGCAAGCCACCTTCCCCATTGAGGGACAACGTTGTACACTAAGGCAGCCACCACTCACGGACTGGAGTTGGCACAGGAGAGTTTTGAACTGGCCGTTGAGTTGGGAGCAGAGGTGTCTAACCTGGGGCCTCCTGGCACACTGGGCCTGACCACCTCGGCATGGGTGTGAGGACCCTTTCGTTTCCTCAGATCTTAGCAGATGCTTCCAGTCCACGTCCTGCCCTTCCCTCTGTTGTGCGAACGTGGTGGCTCCGGCGAGGGGTGGGGGTGGGGGTGGGGGCAGAGGATTTGGCGGCCATGCAAGGGGAGGGGAGGGGCCTCAGCAGCGGCTCAAGGCTCCCTCGTGGGCGCTGATTCCTCAATCATGGGCCTCCTCCCCCAGCGGCCTCCACTCGCCGTCTCTTATTAATAGCTTTTACACCATCATTTGGACTAATTGAAAACGGGAGCAATGTTAATATGCCCCTTACATTTCATTCCTTTTTTTTTTATTTAAAAAAAGATGCTAAAAGCATTTATCGAGTCGTTTCTGGGGAAAAGAAATAAAAAGGTCTCCCCTCTGGCCGTTGCAATGGCGTGGTCTCCTGCCAGCGCCCCACGCGGGGTGATCTCACAGTTCATCAGTGTGATTTAAGGCGTCCAGGTGACCCCGTTATAAAGCCATCAGCGGGAGCTGCTCCGAGACGTCTTTTGCTCACTGGCAAGCTCTGCCTGGTCCTGAATTTGGAGAATGGGTGGGACAGGCTCTGGGCTTTTGAGCTGATAGCCCTTTACCTTCACCGCTCAGTGTGGCCTGGGTGTGATTTTAGTGTGGGTCTGGCCATGGGAGTGGATGGGTTCTTTTTCCTGTTCTTCCGTCTTTCTGGTTAGGATTTGAAGTCCTGGGAGAGAAAGTCTGATTGGCTTAGTTTGGGGTTTGTGCCCTTCTCTTGGTCACAGAGGACAGATGCACTGAAAATCCCCTGTGTGCCCGCCCCTGTCTTTCTCTGATCCCCTGGACTTGCCCTTGGGCTTCCACTTGGGTTTGGCAATGGAAGGCACTGGCAGGAGATCAGAGGGCAGGAGAGAGGTTGGGTCTTCCATCCCTCTCCCTTCTGCTTTGGTTGCTTCTCTAGCAGTTTTGGTTCCTTTGTGACTTCATTTCCTGCTGATGGCCCCTCTCCGTTGCTCCAGTTCCCGCTTCAGCCCTAAGGTAGTACTGCTAGTTTCAGTGTGCCTCACCAACTCTTGTTTGTTTCCCTAATGCTGTCCTCACCTCTTAACTAGTCCCTTCATTAAAAATTATCCATTTGCACCTTCTTGGGGGTGAATTGTCTTTCCTGCAGAGGCTTTGATTCCAATGATCACAGCGGAAGAGACAATTCCCTGACAGATGTCCTGATGTTGGTATCCAAAGAAAGGAGAAGGGATGCTGGATGGTCCCCAAAGCTTCAGATGTCCATTATATTCTGGCCCTACTCTTGGCCATAGAATAAGCCAGTGATTTGGCTTTTCTCTTCTCCTGGGTGTGTGGCTCCAGGGCTAACCTTTGGCTCACTCTGCCTCTGACTATCTGGGTAGTGGCTGTCCTCAACCAAGTCCCCATTCTGTTCTTGTTTTCTGGTCCTTTCTCCAGCATGGGATCTCGTGGCTGTGGTCCCAGCTGGAGATGACCATGGTGCCCTAGTGGTCACCCCCAGAACCACTTCATGACATCTTCTCCTTGATATGCTGCTCCCTCCTATGACTCTGCTGAGATGGCCTGATCCAGTCTGTTCCCCTATTGAGTGCACCAGAATAAATACTCATGGCCAGGACCTGTTTCCAAAATCACATCTACCATCAAAGGATGAATATCTGCCCTTGACAAGGCTTTTTGTGAAGCTCCAAATGCTGCTGATGGCACTGTCATAATAAGCACAGAGCTTTCCAAGGGGATCCCTTTGAAGCCAACACTGGGATATAGATGAGCTGGTGATTTTTCAATCAAGTAGCCACAGCTCAGTCTGTGGGCTGTGTGTATATGTGCTGGAATGTGTGTGTGTGCATGTGTGCAAGTATATGTGTTCTTGACAAGAGTTCTTGTGGGGTGGGGGAAGCACTCACTAAAGGAAAGCTCTCCAGATTCATCCAGCTTTGCTATGGGAAAGAAGTCTCTAAGATCCATGGTCCTACATCTACCTTGTCTTGATATAGAGTGGCAGCTGAGGACAAGCTGAGGACCCCCTAGGAGCAGCCAGAGGCCAGGTCAAGTCAACAGGTACCCATCCCATGCTGTGTCAGGTGCTGTGCCAGACTCTGGGGGTACCATGTTAACTTGGACTTGGACACTGGCTACTTCTAACTTGGTGGTGACCTTGAGGTCTTCTTGGCTCTTCAGTGTCTTTATTCATAACAGGAGTGGGCTGGACCAATGTCTTCTAAGACTCCTGAGATCCTATGTTTCTGTGAGTGAGGAAACCCGGGTATATGCTGGCCATCCTCTCGTCTCCATTCTGGGGTTTAATTCTTGGCTTAGAACAGTTTCTCAGTCTTGGCATTATTGGCATTTGGGGCTGGATAGTTCTTTGTTGTGGAGGACTGTCCTGTGCCTTGCAGGGTGTTTAGCAGCATCTCCGGCCTCTACCACTGGATGCCAGTAGTACCCCTCTCCCAATTTGGCCTCCCAGGAGACATTTGGCAGTGTCTGCAGCCATTGCCCCTGGTTGAGAACCACTGGTTTAGGGTGATGATCAAGGCTCACCAAGTGCTTGCCCTGGGGCTCTCCTAGGGCTCTCTTATTGGACAGCCTCGTACTTGGTCATAGTCTTAAAATTCTGACACCCGGGGCCTGGGCCTGCACCATCCTAGATTCCTAGATGGAATCCTGTCCCCCAAGCCTTCACTGCTTCAGGAATTGATGCTTCATTTATTCAATGATCAGAGAAGGCCTGAATCTGACAGCTGGAAGGCCAGTGCCGTGTGCATGGAGGGTGGGTGCCAAGCAGCCCTGGGGGAAGGGACCAGAACACCAGAAGTCATTACCTCTCAGTATGCCCTTGGGCAAGTTACTAAACTCGTCATGTCTCAGTTTTCTAATCTTAGAAATGGGATGATAATGATAATCTATCTCATAGGATTCTTATATCAGTCAGGATCCTGGCAGGAAATACTGGCGTGTCCAAAAGGATTTCTCTGAAAGGGACTTAGTGAAGGGACAGTTTAAACAGCATGAGCAGGATGAAGGGGACAGGAAGGGTGGCAGGCTCACTCCGGGTATCAGTGGCAGGAGACCTGTGCCCTCCCTCCCCCTACCAGGCTGAAGGGCAAGGGAGGGCAAGATGTTTTCAGAGGCCTCTGAGAGGTGGAGTCCCAGACCCTCTTCCCATCTCAGCTATTGCCGCAGGGACTGCAGCCATGGCTGGAATCTCAACAGCCTGGGAGGAGTAAATAGCCTGACTCCTCGCTCCCTTTGCCCTCTAATCTCTTGCAGGTGCTTCCCATTGCCAGGCCCCTACCGAGAGCTGGAGGACAAGGGAGACCCCGTGACCCGTGCTGGAGGTCAGCCTCCCGGGGACTGAACAAGTCAGAGAAGGTCAGAGAATAGACCCAACCAGGGGTGTGGGGGTGGCAAATGGAGAGCAGCCAGCACAGCTGTTGGGAAGACGAATGTGGGAATATCGTAAAGTACTTAGGGCAGGGGCCGGTACATAGTAAGCGTTTGATGCATCAAACCCTGAGCTGGACTCTGGGGGTACAACACACATCGAGTAAACCACAGCCCCTGTGTTGGGCCCCAGAGCACTTCCTTTTGAAGCTGTGGAGGACTAGCCCGGGCTGGTTGTGGTGTAGTCCCACTTGGGCGATGTCACCCCCGGCCGGCCATCCCGTGGAAGAAGCTTTGGGCTGCCCACCCTTGCCCGGCAGCCGGCACAGCCCCTGGCGTCCCCCACTGTGCTCCTCGGCCCTGTTCTGTCCCCCGTGCTTCCCCTGGTTGCACACCTCTTGCCCTTTGGCTGTGACCCCAACAGTGGGCCAGAGGCTGGGAGGCTCCAAAGCCCTGTCTGGGGGAAGGGGGCTCAGCTTCTGTCCTGCGCTAAGAGACACCGTGGCACTGAAATTTCATGATGCGCCGAAGGGATTTCCCTTTGTTTTCATGAGTCCTTTCAGGGCAGCCGCACTGAGATGGGTGGGGATCCCCAAAAGGGGTTCCTGTGGGGACCAAGGGGTGCCTCTCTAAGGGACCCAGGCCACAGGGGGTGCCAGGGAGGGATGGGGAGGCAGAGGGAGACAGCAGGCTATGTTTTATGAGCATTCATGCTTCATCTGTGCTGGCTCTGACCCCATGCTGCCCCTGCAGGTGGGAGGGGGCTCCCTGAAGCCCCAGGGCTCACCAACTCCACCCCAAAGGGATCTTGGGTGTCCTGTGAGCTGGGATGGGAGTCCTTCTCCACCGAGCTCTGACAGAGGACCTGGGGGATGGGGAGTGGCCTTGGCTGAGCTCCTGGGGCAGGTACTTGGGAAAGGGAGGTTACAAGATCCCCCAAAACTTGTCCCCACAATCCATGGCTGGTTATCTGTGTCTAGAGCACTCAAAAGAGCCCTAGACGCTCTCCTGGCTTTAGGTTGCCATGACATCTCACCTAGGGTTGCCAGATAAAATACAGAATACACAGTTAAATGAGAATTTCGGATGAACAACGAATAGTCTTTTAGCATACATATGTCCCAAATATTGCATGGGACCTATTTATACTGAACAATTATTTGTTGTTTATATGAAATTCAAATTTAACTGGATGACGTGTATTTTTCATTTGCTAAATCTGGCAGCCCTACCCCACACCATCTCTGGCTAGAGGTGGGCTTTTCATTGCCTCCCCTCTGCCCACCCCATGGTTCCCTCAAAAGTGAAGGATCCAGTTGGAAGAACTCTGACATGGGGCCATTTCAGACCTACGAAGCTTCCTGGGGCTGTGGGCTGATCCCTGGCTCCTATTGGCCTTTGTCAGCATTGGGGGTAGTGGAGGTATGTACAGTGGGGCTGGCTGTGGTAGAACAACCGACCCCACCCTGCAGCCGGCACGGGGGGACCCATATGAGTGAGCTCGTACCCACACTGTGCTCAGCACTCGGATCTGTGTTATCTCATTTCGTCCTCTCACAGCCATAGGAAGCAGGAGCTGACAGTACCTTTTTGCAAATTAGGAAACCAAGGCACAGAGAGGTTAAGGATGGGCCCAAGATCACACAGCTAATAAGCTGGGGTTTGAATTCAAGTCTGGCTCCAGGGCCGAGTTCCCAGCCACCCTTCCACCTGTCTCCCTCCCAGGTCTGGGCCCCCTGCCCCTGAGGATGCCATCAGGCTTGGGGTCGCTGTGTGGAGGGGCCTGCAGCTCAGGGATGAGGCTGGCTTGGGAATGTTTTCCACATGCCCCCTCGGCCCCCCCCCTCCTTCCTGTGCAGCTGTGTAATGAGTCCACATCTGTTACCACCACATGTTGCTCAGTGTTACGCAGATGTAAAGTCTCAATTTTTCTAATTAGCAGCAACACTAAGTCTATCTTAATTTTCTCCTCCCCTCCCTCTAATAAACGTGATATTAACAAGGTTACACGTCTGTGTTTTTGCTGGGTGTAATTGAATCAGGTCGCAGATTTGATTAGTGGGTGTGGGGCGCTGGGGTCTGGTCAGGCTGAGGGGCTGGGGGCAGGGAGGAGCTGGGTGCCAGCCCTGGATGGGCCTCAAGGTGGGGTGGAGCAGAGAAGGGGAAAGTTAGACAAAGGTGGAGAGAAAGGAGGAGGAGGACAGCAAGAGGAGAGCCAAGGGAGGGAGAGAGATGGAGGGAAGGAGACAGAGAATGGAAGAGAAACAAAGGCACAGAAAGAAAGCTGTGTAGCGGACGTATAGGGACAGAGGGAGGCACAGCGAATGTGACAGCGAGCGAATGGGTGGGGGGTTTGAGAAGGAGAGGAGCCAAGAGAGACAGATTGAGAGAGATGAAGACAGAGTGAGGGAGAGAGACGAAAATCCAATGAGATAGGGAGTGGAGAGAGAGAGGGAGACACGCAGAGCAAGTGAGCACAACAGAGAGAGAGGGAGACGGACGCAGAGGGGAAGGCGAGCAGAGAGGCAGCCAGGGCCTTGGGCCCCGCTCGGACTTTTCCCCAGAGACCCCTGGGCAGGCAGCCAGAGGCCCTCCCGGCAGGCACTGCCACCTCTGCGCCTGGAGCTGCAGGCCTGCGTCCTGGTCCTGGCTTGGGGCACCCCGGGGCAAGTGAGCTCCCCTCCCTAGCCTTCAGTTTGTGCATCTGTAAAATGTGGTCTGTAAGTCCCACTCCTTGCTCTGAAAGTCTGAGATTCTCTCTTCCTCCTCCCACCCCCCGTCCCGGGGGGAGACCTTAGAGGGGCAGGTGGCAAAGGTTGTGAGCTTACAAAAGCCTCATCGTTGGTGACTCCAGCTCTGAGCTGCTCCCTGGAAGCATCTCTTGCCGAGGGCCACCCTGGACAGAACCAGAGGAGGTAAACGAGTGTCTGGAATGGGGCACCCTTTCCCCCAGTGGCCTCCAAGCCCTCCAAGCTGCGGGATGCTCATTTCAACAACGGTGAACCACTGGGCACGCCTGCACTTTCAATGGCTCCCCATTGCCCTGGGCGAGCTGGAGGCCCTGGGTCGTCTGTTCTGCTCACTGCCCCATCCCTCTGTACGTCCATCCTCTGGATCAACAGCTGTTCCCAGAGCGCCTCGTGCTCCTTCACATCTCCGGACCTCTGCTCCTGCAGCTCCCTCACTGTTTCTACCCATGTAATGGTTGGCACCTGTTGGGTGCAGAGTGCACGTGTGTGTGTAAGTGTGAGCGGGTGTGTGTGTGCATAAGTGACTGTGTGCAGGGGGAGGGCTGTGGTGGCTGCAGCAGCCGTGGCAATGCCGCATTCCTGCTGTGACAATTTCTCCCGCTGATGACTCAGTCCCCAGGGCCTTGGGAGGTGCTGAGAAGCTTCTGTCAAGGGGCAGTGGCTTTTCCCCCCTCACTTAAATGAGATATGAATAATTGATTCCACTCCTGAATAATTAATCAGATATTCAATAAGGAAAGTAATTGTTTGGCACATCCCCCATGGATGGCCTGGCTTAGCCTCCGCCCCACGCGGGCTGGGGGGCTGGCGAGGGTGATGGGTACGTACGAGCACAGTGCCAACTGGGGGAGGTCACCTTGTCTAAACAATCTGGCACGTGCATGCGGCTTGCCGTCTCCCGGGAGGCCATGCTTGCCTCCACATGCCAGCCGACACTCACAACCCTTCCTCCCAAGTTACCTATTTGTCATAGCCTCTTCCCTGCCCCTCCCAGCTTGGTGATGGGCCCCTTCACCTGACATTAGCACCTCCAGGACTTCCTGGATGCCATCCCCTCCAGAAGATGCTCTGGCCCAGGTGCCAGCAGAGAGGGGGGTGTGGGCAGGCCTCACTGCCCAATTGCCAATCCCCCTTGCCCAGTGCAAGGCTGGGTGGTGTCTCCCACCTTCTGTATGATGGGGCCAGTTTTCTCTCGAAGGTGGAAGGTGGTTAGCCAAGCACCACTCTGTGCTGAGCCCCGGGGAAAGCCTCTGAGAAGTGCCTCCGTGTGGGGGGCTCTTGTGGGCCTAACCTCAGTTTCTAAGCCAGCCCCACCTTCTCAGGAGTCACCTTCTTCTACGTTCCCTGTGTGAATTCCCACCCACTCTCTATCGGTGGGATCCATCCTCCTTCCCTTGAGTGTATTTCCCCCTGTCCCATTTTGAGGGAAGAGCTTCCCTGGGGGCTCCAGTAGGCTAACGACGATGGCCTTGATTGCTCCAGTTCTCACTGAACAATTTGGGGGTGTTTGGGCCCCAGTTCTGTCCTGGGCTGCTGTGGGCACTCTCAGTGGAGTCCCCTTTGTGATTTTCCTTATGAATTGTAGGTACTTTGGTGTAACTGTTGGGCCAAACATATGTACATATACCACACACCATGCACACACACCTACCACACATACACAAATAAACACAAACATACCACACACAGACACATATACCACACTCACATCGTACAAACATACAACCACCCAGCACACAAACACCACATATGCCACACACACAAATCATCCCAAAACATACACCATGCAAATGCACACAAGACACAAACGCAAACTAACTACACATGTAGACGTATTTATCACACAAACATATGCACATATCACCCACACACATACAAACACATCATACACACACCACAAAACACACACATCGGACACATGCACATCCCACACAAACACACTACACATGAAAACATGTGATCCACACATCACACAAACATACAGAATGAGTCCCACATAAATGCACACCACACAAGCACACACAGACATCAGGCACACAAATATATACGCACATAAGCACATACATCATACATGCCACACATATCATGCAAATATACACACAGATCACCCAAACAAAAATACCACACAAATGCACACACATTGAGATACAAACACACAATCCTATGTACCACACAAACATGTGACATATCCAAACACATATACACATATTACATACATATCACACACATATACCACCCACGTAAACACATATCAGATAGATTTTCACACATAATGAAAGTATACGCACAAACCACACAAACACAACCCCTACATCACCAACATATGCCACACATGGCACACCATACATGTGAACACATATATCATATCATATATATCATATATCACACACCACACACACCACACAAACATACAGAATGAGCCCCACAGACTCACACACCACACATATACACACACCTCACCTACATTTCACACAAATACATATCACATGAGCACAAACCTTAAACACACTCCAGCTACACAAACACACACACCACACAAACACATCAGCCACACAAACACAACAGACATTCACACACCCCCTTTCCTGAGGGTCTCCATTAATCCTGAGAGAGAGCATTCGAAGTCTATAAGGAGGAAGAGGTTTTCTTAGCCATCTCCGGGCTGCTCTCACAGGAGTGTGCAGCAGGATGTTTAGTTCCTTACCTGCGTCTCCTCCTCACGGCACCTCGCCAGGTATTCTGGGAGTGAGGACCGGGCGCGTTTCTGGGGCATCACCTCTCAACAGCCATTTCCTCTGGCAAACAAGGAGAAACGTTGGGACGGCTACTTTGGGAAAGGCTCCATTAACCTTGTAGCTAGAGCCCCGGCTATCTGAGAGAAGGGCTCTATGCTTCCAGATGGGTATAAAAACCAGGCATGTTGGGTAGTGAGAGGAAAGAGCCTTATGGGTCTGTGTGCATTGGTGTGTGTGCACATGCTGAACCCCTCAGATGTCAGAGCAGCCCAGCAGCCCCTGATTCACCCACCAACGGCCTTGCCTTCCTGCCCAACTCTGACTTTCTGTGGGTTTCCTTCAGGGCAGTTTCTAAAGGCCACTGGTGTTTGTGTGCCCCTGATGGTACCTGGTTTGTGACTGCTCACTCAGTCTTGCTGGGCAAACACAAGACTGGCCACGTCAGGAGACTAGTGGCGGTGGGTGGGTGGGCAGTGAATTCAGAGTCCGGGGGGCTCTTGGGCTGGGCAGTGCGTCAACAATGGGGATCTGCCCTGGGGGCACCAAAGCCCCAGGCTTTGGCCAGCATGTGCTGCATTTATTTATCGGAACAAGTATTTATTGAGCACCTTCTGCATGCTGGGCATTCCTGCAGTGAACAAAACAGGACACTCCCTGCCCTTGGTCTAGTGGGAGTGACAGATGACCAAAGAGAGTAATCAGTAAAATATAATGTGTTGGACAGTGATCGCTGCTAAAGAGAAAGAACAAAGCAGAGAAGAGAGTTCTGGAATGTCGGGACAGGAGTAATGGTTTAGGCAGGGTTGTGGATCAGTCCAGGGCACCTGAGAAGAATAGAAACCATGCCAGGTATTTCGAATGGAGGGAGTGGGTCCCAGTGGCCAGGGGAGAGCAGAGACAGCCAGGAGGGAGTGTTGGGCACACAAGACTGGCAGCAGAGGGAGGCTGCCACCATCCTGGGCAAAAGCCTTGGTCCAGCCCTGCAGGTGGCTTTCCTCCCGGGGACAGCTGAAGGTGCCACGAGTCTCTGACTCAAGGCCCCTGGGGAGATCCCCCCCATCCCACAAATCACTTCATCTTGTCTTTTTGGATCTCAGCATCTTTATCAGGAAATTGTGGATTATGGTGCTGATGTCTCAGGGTGATTGTGAAATGCCAATGGCATTCTGGGCTAAAGCTTCACATATAGATATCAGGGGCTGTCCTCCCAGCCAGCCGCCAAGAAAACCCCGGAGTAAAATAAAAATCAAACTTCAGAGCACCCCAATTTAACTATGGCAGGTGTCCCAGCCTCAAAGAATCTCCCCAAACCTGCCACTATGGGCCAGTCCTGGACAGAGGATCTTCCTCGGCAATGAGCTTGGCTGGAAGGTCGGGCCTCTTGAGTAATGCTCTGCCCGAATTCCCAATTCACATGGCTCTTTCCGTGGGAGGTGGTAGGCGGTTCACACAAACAGAGCAGTGGCTTCCTGGGGAACAGGGGGTGGGTGGTCACGCCAGTCTGATGATGCTGAGGTCACAACCTGCAGACGAGCTATTGATGCCCCAGCCCAGGTCCTCCACCTGCAGCTGCAGGCAGTTCCCTTTGCCTCTCGAATGATATTCCATGGCATAGGTGCGTGTCCCTCTTTTCCATGCCTGTGAGCTTTCTCTCCTATCGTGGCCACTGGCTCAGCCTCCAACAGGCATGACTTCAAAGTGGGTGGGAGATAACGCTCATCTGTCCTCCAGGAGGATGATTCTGAGGAGGGTTCCCCACGTTTCTCAAAGGGTCCCCAGGGGGACTGTTTCCCAGTTGCCCACAATAACCTGCTCAGAGACGTACCATGAGCTGTTTTTTTTCCCTTGCTCTGGCTTTCTGGGTTCACTTTTCATATAAACAGCCTCTTTCCAAATCCTTGTCTTTGGGACACCTTCTGGGAGAACCCAAGTTAAAGATAGGCCTTTCTGCTCTGGATCTGAGGTGAGGAGAGAGGGGTTCTTGACTTGTCCCCCTCTTTGACTCCACCTCTTAGTGTTTCTTCTGAGAGTCTGGATGCCAAATAGTCTGCTTTGACCCCAAGAATGGTCTTAGAGCTTGGGAGAGTAGAAAAAGCTTTTGTCTACATTGGCAGAACAACAATCCTTTAGATCCTGCTAGACCTGGAGTTTGCATGTTTGGTTTGAAAGGATATGGTCAGCATAGCTAAGACGAAGTCTGCCTTCCCCGAGGTGGCTGTTCCCACAGGCTCTTTCTCATCCAAATCTCAGCGGAAACATTTCTCATCTGAATGAGCCACGTTCCTGGGGGAGCTTTTTAAACACTCTCAACTATTTAGCCAACCCATGCCTGGCTGCCTGGATGTCCTTTCCGGTTCCACTTGGAATCTATTGGAAAGGCTCTCAGTGTTCACTTCTGTGCATGGTCGCTACCTTCCATTGCTGACCCCGGCGCTGCTTCTTTGTCAAGAAACCATGTTCCTGTGCCTGTGAAGTTCGTGTGCTACACAACTCCAGAGAGCACCATTCACAGATCATGCTGTGTGATGGCCCAGAGAGTTGTGCAGTACACACCTTGAACAACCATACACAGCAGGCCTGCTCTCAAAAACAGCAGCCTGCCCTACTGGGCTTTCTGGCTTCTGTCTAAACCTGCCTCTGGATTCTTGCTTTGCCCTGGCTCCTGGCTAGAGGGTAGGACTACAGTCTACATTCAGATCAGTAGACTTAGAAGTCCTCCCACTAGCCTTGGGAGCTTGCCACTAGTAAGCACAGAAAGTGGGAGGGTCAGAGAAAGCAAGCACTGGAGAGTGATCAGGAGGGACATCAAGACGTCATCCCCAGTCCCTAGATCCTGAGATCACAGAATGCTTCCTCCAGGACTGACCTTTCAGAGACATCAGTGCAGCCCCAGATGTTCGGCCACCTCTCTGGGGTCTGGGCTTGTTCCTGGTTCTCTCCTTGGCCTCCGAGGCTCCCGGTACAGGCTTTCTGCCTGACCCTTTTCAGATTTGTTGGGAGTTGGACCAGGAGGCCCTTGGAAAGATTTAGAAGAAACCTGACTGCTTAAACCCTCTAGAAGTGAAGGAACCAGGAAAAGAGGGTGGCAGCATTTAAATCAGAGGGAGGAAGTGCCACCCAGGACCTATGCTCTGGGTTATTGATGCACGTCTAGAAATGGCTTCCTGCATCCAGGCGCAATCCAATGATTTGTCAATGAAGGCCTTCGCGCGCCCCCTGCCCCCGCCCCTGCCTCCGATAACATTTACAGTAAATCTATTGCACTGACCATTAAATCTGAGGCCGCCTCGAGCGATCGCTTCAATGGGGTGCTGACAGGCCGAGAGTTAATAATGACGCAGACGCTAACCTGTTTATTGATTTGCTTTTTGTACCCTTCATCCTTGCTCACTCCTCCCTCTCAGAGGAGAAATCTTGGAATTAGTAATCAGGTGACAACCTAGCCCCCCTCCTGTTTCCAGCTGTGTCATCCTGCTTAAACTCCCCGAGATAAATCACCGCTACCTTCTCTGGCCTCTGCCAGCCATTCACTCTCCAGTTACTCAACACGAGATGCAACATCTGTCACTGGTGCCAGCAGACAGAAAAAAAAAACAAAAACAACATTAACACAGACATGAAAAGCTTTTAACTTTGACAAGAGGAGTGCAGCAAAGTTTTATATTTAGCCCCTCCAGCAAAGGCCACGGTCAGTCCATTAGGGTGGCTTGTCAGACTCAGGGTGAGGTGGGAGAGGGCTGGGACCACAGGGCAGGGAGGGTGGGAGTGGGGCGTCTCTCCAGCTCTGGTCCGAGGGGCATGGACATGGGCCCAGGATGATCCCTGCACCCTCCTCTTCCTCAGCTCAGTGGGGTGGCAGAACAATCGGACAATTAAACCATTTAGGGTCTGAGGGAGGGACCCAGATGGGGGTCTCTCTTTCTGGGTTAAAATAGAGATTTTAATCTCTGCTTTAAGATTTTAAGACATAGTGCAGCATATACCTGACCCATTTTGTTGCCATCACATTGCTAACATCCACAAAAGCGTGAGTCTTTTTATGGAAGCCTCAGAAAATAACAGAGACATTCCCTTCGTAGCAAGAGGCAACACTTAAAAAACAAACCAACCAACCCACAACCCTTTTATTCATTTTCTCCCCAAGAGCCAGTCGTTTCAGGCTGGTAGTGCCCTCTGACTCCTCTCTCTCTTTCTCTCTCAATACTGGCCCCCTCCAGCTCTCTGTTAAAATGAGTCTTGCTGGCTCTTGTGCGCTCTCTCCTTCTCTTGACTCTATTCTTTTCTTCAAAATAGGCTTACAAAAGAAAAACCATGTGTTTCTGGGCACCTTTGCTCCTCCAGCCCCTTATGCCTTTTCTCAGCCTGCACCGCCAGGATGAGAGCCCCATTTGGCAGAGGTGGAGCTCTCCTCGGCAGCCAGAGAAGGAGGAGAGGCAATGTGTATACACATATTCTTGTCTTACATGCATCACTGCTCCAGGACAGGGGTGACTAGGCTGGTTTCGTGGAAGAGAGAGAACTTGAGCTTGCCTTGGAAGAAATAAGGATTCTTCTGAGCAGCGTTTGCGAGTGGTGGGGCAGTGCTCTGGGTGCGTGGGGCAGGAGAAGTCCAGCCGGCTTGGGTAGAGGGCTCCTGTGGAGTCAAGCAGGAACTTACGGATGGGGACCAGGATGTGGAGAAGGCCTTTGAATGCCGCCTTACCCCACCGCGAACCTGGAAGTAAGGAGTGCAGTGGTCAATCTGAGAGGTGATTCCAGGAAGCAGTGACAGGGGAGCTGTGAGTGTGCCAGGCAGGAAAGGAAGCCAAAGCAGGGTGCTCTAAGGAGCAGCTTTATTGCTTTGGGCAGCTGGGAATCACTTGCCTGCAGAGTGGGAAATGGTATTAATATTTCTTTTTCTCCTGGGACTAAGTCATTCCTTAGGGTAACTTAGTGCACATTTTACGGGCTCTGGCTCATCAGCAGGTATTCCAACACTATTGAACGTGACCTTCTTTATTTTTGCACCCATCTTTATGAGTTTGAGCGCTGTGGAGGGCAGAGAGGGAGTGCTGGTCAGTTTTCACGTCCAGAGCTCAGCATCGGGGTGCTTGCGTGTTAGGTGCCCTGAAGGGAGTTGTTGAAGGAATGGAGGGAGCAAAAACAGCCAGGACTTTCCGGGAGACTTGTTGAGTGGGCTTGAACCTGCAGACGTGCACTGTGGATCCTTTACCTGGGACCATGGAGAGGAGGATGTCAACTCTAGGTGAGCTGAGCGAACTTTCTCAGGCTGTGGGGAAAGGACATGGCAGGAGGCAGATATGGGAATGTGGAGGGTTGGGGCAAAAGTGAGCTGGACACAGAAGCTGGCCTGTGCAGGTACACCCCTCCCCCACCGCCCACGGTAGAAACCAACAGCTCAGCCCCAGACTGAGATGGAGTCCTGGGGGTCAAGGCAGGAGGTGCCGACTGCACCCCCTTTCTGCCTGTCTCCTTGATTTTCCTACCCATGTTCACCCTGCTTCAGGGTGTCAGACAGGGCTGGGGATTTGGGACTTTCTGGGTCAGCTCTGAGGGAAGCCTCACACTTAAAATTTTTAAAAAATTATGGTGAGGGAAGCGGGTGTGGCTCAGTGGATAGGACCCCCGTTTACCATATGGGAGGCCCGGGTTCGCGTCCCGAGGCCTCCTTGTGAGGGCACGCCGGCCTGAGCGGTGCGGTGGGCTGATGCAGCAACCTCACGGCAGGAAGCGGGTGTGGCGCAATGGATAGAGCCCCCGTTTACCATATGAGAGGCCCCGGGTTCGCTTCCCGGCGCCTCCTTGTGAGGGCAGGCC
>JAQZBX010058995.1:0-17628 GCA_029593785.1 Cabassous unicinctus | reverse complement strand
TCTGTTCTTTTTTTTTTCTTTTTGTCTTTTTGTCTTCTTTTGAGGTAATTGAGGCTTTTAATAGTTCTATTTTATCTCCACTGTCAACTTATTATTATACCTCTATTTTTTTATGTTTTGTGGTTTCCCATGTTTTACAATAAGTATCTTTAATTTTTCAGATTTATCTTCAAGTAATTCTGTTTCACATGTTATATAAGAATCTTACAATGTTTTCCCAGTCCCTGTTTCCCATCCTTTGCATTATTATCACACATTTTACTGTTACATATGCAATAAAAGCATAATACATTGCTGCTCTCTTTGCTTTAAGCTGTCGGGTATCTTTTAGGGCAATTATAAGGAAGAAAAAGTGAATTTTATTTTCATTTTCATTGATTCCATTTCCAGCAATCTTCATTTCTTTGTTTAAATCCAAGTTTCTACTGGTATCATATTCCTTCTGCCTGAAGAATATTCTTTAACTTTTCCTAGAGTGTGGACTGCAAGCAATGAATTTTTTTTCATTTTGGGTTGGGAAAGTCTTACTCCTTCATGTTTCAAGGATATTTGGCTGAGTACAGAATTCTGGATTAATAGTTTTTTTCTCTCAGCACTTTACAGATGCCACTCCATTGTTTCCTGGCTTAGCTGTTTTATCATGAGAAGTCGTTTGTAATTCTCATCTTCACTTCTCTGTCTGTAATGTGCCTTTTTCCTCTGGCTGCCTTCAGTATTTTTCTCTTTGTCTTTGGTTTTCAGCAGTTTGAATGTGCTATGACTGGGGTTACTTTTGTTATTATTTTGTTTAGTGCTCTCTTAGCTTCTTGGATCTGTGATTTGGTATTTGCCATAAACTTGGGGAAATTCTCAGCCACTATTTCTTTAAATGTTTCTTCTGCCTCATTCTCTCTCTCACTCTCACTCTCCCTTCTCTTCTCTTTCTAGGATTCCATTTACATATCTTAGACTGATCTTGTCCCATAGCTCTTGAATAGTCTGTTCTTATTTTCACACACACACTTTTTATCTTTGTGTTTCAGTCTGAGTAATTCCTATTGACCTATCTTGAACTTCACAGATTTTTTTCCTCAGCTGTGTAAAGTCTACTGGTCAGTCCCTCAAACTCTGTTTTTGCAGGGGTTTTCTTCATTTCTAGACTTCCCATTTGATTTTTCCTTATATCACTTTGTTGAAATTAACTATCAAATCCTGCATGGTATCCAACTTTTCTGTTAAAGACTGTAACTTTTAATCAGCTATTTTAAATTCCCTGTGTGATAGTTTTAACATTTGTATTGTGTCTGAGTCTTGTTCTGTCCGTTGCTTTGCCTCTTGTCACTCTGGGGATTTTTCCCGTCTTTTCTTCTGCCTTGTAATTTTTCATTTAAAGCCACTCATCTTGTGCAGGACAACAGTGACCAAGGAAATAGTTTTTAGCCCTGGAAAAGGGCATGCCTTTCCTTTTCTAGGATTTTGGTGTGGAGGTTTAACTCGGTCTAGTCCAGACTTGATTATGGATTTGTCAGGGCCCTGGTTACCCTTCGTGCACACAGGCTTCAGATCCCCTAGTCTGCTCTTCTCTTGTGCTGCCCCTCAGGGAGGTCCTGTCTCCAGCCTCGTGCCCCTCCCTCAGCACTTTCTCTTTGTGAGCATGGCTGTGGGGTGGGAGGGGGCAGGGGAGGCAGCGCCCCCTGTGGTACTGCCTGCACGTCTGTCTTGGGCAGGTGCCCTGCCCCTGGGTCTGGGGAGGGGGACTGACCTCAGTCCTCCTGGGCCTCCCTCCAGGAACAGAGTACTTTCTCCTGTTACCCCAGCGCAGATGGGGACAGACAGGTTCCATCACCCTAAGTCTTCCTCGGGGAAGACAGAAGTATCTGTGATGGACACTTCCTCTGGATTCCTGCCACTCTGTCTTGTGAGCATGAGCTTAGGTCCCTGGAAAGGAGTCTGCAGCAGCTGTAGGCCGCAGGGGTTCTCTGTTCCTAAACTGGCCTGCCTCTTCCTTTACCGAGGTGTTAGGCAGTTTCAGCTGAAGTGCCCTTACTGCTCTCCAGCTGAGCCGCCCCGCATGCAAGTGCTCGTGCCAGTCTCTTCCTGTCGTGCCTCTTTTCCCTTAGATTTCGGGGTACTTGGTAGCCCCTGACTTCAGGTCTCCGATGGGTTCAAGGAAAGTTGTGAATCTGCAATCTATCTGGCTTTCTGCTATGGCTGGCATGGCAGCAGCAGCACTTCCAGGTTTTTACATCCCGAGAAGAAACCAGAATCCCCATTCTTTTTTGGAAAATAACTACTCCAAATATGCCCGGGCTAGTCTGAAATAGTGCCTACATGTCTCCTGGCTCAAAGACAGGAGAGAGCCCTTTCAAATAAAGTTTTTTAAAAGTTGTCAGGCCTGTTTTTGAAAGGCATGTGCTGTTCTCAACATCTGTCACCAGAGAGCAAGCCCCTGTAGCTTCAGGTATCCCTCTGGGGAAGGCCAGGTTTCCAACAGGAAAACAAGTGCCTAAAGAGAGAGGCAGAGGCGTGCGGGGAATGAAGAAGCAGAGGCCTGCTGAGGCCGCCTGGGCCTGCTCGAGCCCTGCAGGCCTGGCCCTTGCCCTAGGCCACAGCTGTGCCCTCTGCAGAGCCAACGCCTCCACTTAGCCCCTGAGCGACTGCAGTTAGGACAGGGGTGCCCCTGCAGCCTCTCCCGGTACCCAGCTCTGAGCCCACGAAGATCGAGGCTGGGAGGTTGCCAGCACCTTGGGAACCTTCTCGATGGGCAGCTGCTAGTGCCTTCAGCTCCAGCCTTCCGCTCAGCAGTGGGCAGCCCAGGCGGTCAGTGCAAGCCCAGCTCGTGAGGTTGGTGCTCCAGGGGCCCCGTGGTAAGGAGGGGCAGGCGACGTGGTCTGTACTCGCCTAGTGGGTTTCTCTGAAACAAATGAACCATCATAGTGGCTCGACACAATACAAGTCTGTTTCTCACTCAAAGTCCTTGGCGAGCGGGATTCGGGAACCCATGCCTGCCATCTTGTAGCTCCCGCCATCTCTACCAGGCCCCGTGGGTGGAGGACGGGGATGGGTGGAGAAGGACCACGCGTTACTCACATCACCCAGAGTTCCCTGCGAGCGCACGGCCAGGGCTGCAGCCAGGCACCTGCTCCCTCCCAAACGCTGGGGCTGGGAAAGGCAGCCGTGCAGGGCAGGTGCTTCTCAACAGCAGCTCTGCCCCGGGAAGGGGGCTGGGGATGCACGGCGACAGCCCTACCCAGACCACCAAACCGCACCAAGAGCAGTGGCTTCTACCGCAGTCTGGCTGTAGAACAGCATTTTCTAAGCCTGCCTCATTTTCAGAACCACAAGGGATGCCCACTTAACAGTTCTCATGTCCCTTTCCTGGGCGCTCTGGCCCGGTCCATCTCTGCAGGGTCCTGGAAGCTGAGCCTTTGCCAAGCCCTCCAGGTAGCTGTGCTGCTCCAGCCAGTTTGGGAAACAGCTTCCCCACCTCCCTCGGGGCCCAGGGTAGAAGCAGGCACCAACCCTCTGCATGGGGCTCGTGGGACTGTGCCCCAGGCATCTCCCGCGGGAGGCCTGAGCCCTGGTGGTCTCTCCTGCAGCTCGACCCTGGGAAGAGATGAGTCAAAGCAGAGCCCAGTGCGCGGAGGCCAAAGCAGGCCGAGCCACCTCCTGACCGCCCAAACCCAAGCACCGTCCTGCCCGGCTTTGATCAGCAGTTGTTTCTTATATGGGAGGAGGGGGCTGTCTGCCCTCCCCTTTTCCTTTTAGCAACAGTACAGGGCAGCATGGAGTCAATTTTTCCAATCTCTGAGCAGAAAATTACATTTTAATGGAACTCAATCTTAGAATTCTTTGTTTGTTTGTTTGTTTGTTTGGGGCCTTTTTGTTCTGGCCACGGTGCCCTTTACCACAAATCATGAGGAAATGACACCCACCAAGGCCGGCTTCCGGGTGCCAGCTGGGAGGAGTGTTCCTGGCCTGTGGCAAACCTGGAAAAGCTCTGCTCCTCACTGGAAAGGGGGCTTAGCTCCTGGCCGGAAGGGGAGATGGAGGAGGAGGGCGGCACCACCAGGGCTGGGCACTGGTGCCAAAGGAAACCAGCATCGCGGGAAGCACCGCAGGCCGAGAAACGGGTGGCGTGAGCCGCAGCAGGGCCTCCAGGGTTGGCGTGGAGGCGAGGCGCCCATGTGCCTTGCTGTGTACTGAAGCTGGACACGCACGGGCCCTGAAATGGGGGCCCTCCTACCCTCTGAGCTGCCAGCCCATCGGCCTGCTTCCCTGGCTGCCGTGAGTGAGGAAGCAAGGGCACCTGCCCAGGCTCAGGGGGGCACGGGAAGGCTCGCCAGCTTCCCTCACCTCTGGCCACCCACAGCTCTCTCTCCCCACCAGCCAGCCTCAGGCTGAAGCCAGGAAGCCCTGCTCCAGCCAACCAGCTGAGGCGCTGCGCCCCCCAAGCACCGAGTGGGGGTCCCCCGAGGAGGCTGCCGCTCAGAGCGCAGAACTGGGGGTGCCGACATCACCCTCTTCCTGTCCTTGTCCCCAACACCCCTAGGGGGAGTCAGCCTTGTCACTAGGGAGCCGTTCTCTCTGGGTCATCAGCCTAGAAGCTGCCAGCAGATCCCCAAGCCAACCTGTAAACACTTGGCTAGCCCCCGCCCCAGCCTTTGTGGGGTGGCCAAGATTTCCAACAGGGTCCAGGAGCAGTCAGGGGCAGCATGCTCCACTCAGGAGGTGTGGTCACAGGTACATCCCTTTGTGAAATGACCAGCCACTTACCCTCACTCCAGCATCTGCCTGGATGCTTGCTGCTCAAAAGGGGGGGAGCTGAGCCTCCCTGGAAATGTGCACCCCTTTCCATCATCGCTCTACACCACCTGATGCGCTCCTGGGCGCTGGTTCAGCTGGGGTCCGGAGCCCAGAATGCGCCTGTCATGCCACCTGAAGGGACCACAAGCCCACCCACCTCTGCTCCGCCTACTCTCCTGTTTGGCACATTCGGCCCTCCTGCTGGGAGGGGCGACCTGCCCCACACCCCGGGGGGCTGGGGGGGGAGCTTGCACAGTGCACCCTGAGCCCACCAGGGCCCTCCTCCTCAGAAACAACAGAAGCAGAGGTGGCTTTTCCCTGCCCCACTGTCCAAAACATTAGCAGAGCCCAGGCCGATGCCGCCAGCTGCCTCTCCGTATTAAGAAACACGTTTTTAAAGAAATGTTAATAATGAAGCACGACCGCCCGTCCCCTGCTCAGCTGGTCTGTGTGTAACACGGAGGCGCCTGGCTCGGAGCTCCCGGTCCCCCACCCCTACCCCACGCCCGGCCGCCTGGCACGCACGCTCTCTTCCAGCCGTGATCCCGCTGACGGACTCGGAACACAAGCTGCTGCCCCTGCACTTCGCGGTGGACCCCGGGAAGGACTGGGAGTGGGGCAAGGACGACGACGACCACGCCCGGCTGGCCCAGTAAGGCCCCGTCCCGTGCGCGCCGCTCAGGGCCTGCGTCCCCCCGGGGCCTGGGGTCTCCCGGGGCAGGGCCGTGCCTGTGGGCGGGTGGGTCGCGAGCAAGGGGCGGCTTTCACCGCTGCGCTCTCTCGGCAGCCTGATCCTGTCGCTGGAGGCCAAGCTGAACCTACTGCACAGCTACATGAACGTGACGTGGGTGCGGATCCCCTCCGAGACCCGGGTGAGCCTGGCGTGGCGGGCAGACCGCGGCCCCTCCCGGCGCCCCGGGCTCTGGTTTTAAATGGCTGCGGCTGTACGTGGCGCGCGCCCGCTAGGGGACTTGGGACAACAAAGCAGGCCACAACCCGTAACTCCGCCGAGATGAGAAGGCGATGTGCTGCCTAGAAGCAGAAGGGATTACCAGCTGTGGGGGAGTCCTGGAAAAGCCTGACAGAGGACGGGCGATTCCCCGGCAGCCCCCTCCCACCCCTTAACAGAGGACAGCGCTGCGGAGAGGGGACGGGGATGGGGGGGGACGGGGAGGGGAGGGGGGACGGGGACGGGACCGACCCAGCAGGCCCCAAGGAGGGGCAGGGCTTCCCTGTACTCATCTGAGGGTTGGAGGTTTTGTTCTCTTAGGAGTGAACTCCCCGGGAAAGGGTTAGACTTGTAAAGAATGCCTGGAATCACTGACCGTCCCCAGACAGGAGCTGACAACTGCAGTCAGGCGTCCACCTTTGCCCACAGGTGTGAATATCCCCAGCTGGAGGGCACAGGTGACGGTCCCAGGCCACAGCCGTCCAAGGGCCGGGTAGTCCTTCCATCAGTGTCACTTTGGACAGCAGGGAGCCCTGGGGCTGGGACACAGCAGGGCCTCTCATTGCCAGGTCCCGGTGGCCCCAGGTCAGCTGCAGGCCTTCCAGCCCAGGGAGCACCTCACCCAGTGGGGACCTCCAGGCCCAGCACAGACCCCGTCCCTGGCTCCAGCCCTGGGCTTCCAACCCCAGTGTCTGGCAAACCAATTTGAGACCTTTAGCGCCTTCCAAACCCAGGAAAGGAGGGGAAAGGGAGGAACTGGGAGCTGGCCTTGCTACTAAGTGGCCTGGTGGCAGGAGGGTCGCCAGCTCTGGGACCTGCTTGCTGTGGGGTGAGGACAGGCCCCCTCCCAGGCTCCTCCTGTTCTGGTAGGAGCCCCAGCCCCTGCTCTTTGCACTAGGGTGCTTGGTCAGCTTCCCCCTCCTCACGTGGGCAGGACCCCCCTGGCTGGCTGATGATGTCTCCGAGGTGTCCACAGCACCCCCAGCAAGGCCCCACTGGGAATGGCAACAACTCAAAATCCTTCTCAACTTAGCCCTCTGAGCACAGCCGCCACCTGAGAGGAACCCCTGAGACTGAACTGAATGGAGGCCGAGGGATTCCCCCCAAGATGAGAGCCTGAGATCGTGAGACAAGCTTTCCAGCCCCTGCCTGGAGTCACCAGGGAAGACGTTTTGGTCGGGAAGCTTTTGTGCAGGAGATCTGCCCAGAGGCCGGCCTGGCACCTGTTCAGGCAGCAGCCCCATCTGGGCTGGACAGCCAGAGTCCCCCTAAAATGGGCCCAGGGTCCGGGCCCAGGGCCAGGCAGGTATCTCCCTCCCGCCGGCACTCTGGCTCAGAGGAGGTGGCAGGCTATGGGCAACCTGGGCTCATGAGAACTAGCAGAGGCGGGGAAAGACAGGGCGCGCGCCCCGGCCTCCCTCATGCCAGGGCGGAGGCCTGCGGCTCAGGACGCACACGGCGTTCCCTGCGCGCAGGGTGCGGGCCCCTTCAGGGAGTCTTTGGATCATGGGAGCAGACCAGGGCCCGCTGTGGGCTGCTCCTCTGGCTCAATCACCACGGATCCGAGTCTCCGAGGGGCCACGGGGTTGCAACCGTGAGACGCAAAGGCCCCGGCCTCCGGCAGGGCAGGGCAGGGCAGGGCAGGGCAGGGCAGGGTCCGGGTGCGGGTCCGTTTGCCTCGGCCGCACGTGGGGACCGCCCTTCTCTGACCTCCTTCCTCCCCCGCCCTGGCTCTCTCCCCGCAGGCGCCGCTGGCGCAGCCGGAGTCCCCGACAGCCTCGGCGGGCGAGGACGTGCAGTCCCTGGCCGACTCGCTGGACTCGGACCGCGACTCGGTGTGCAGCAACTCCAACGGCAACAACGGCAGGCCCGGCAAGGACAAGGACAAGGAGAAGCAGCGCAAGGAGAAGGACAAGGCCCGGGCGGACTCGGTGGCCAACAAGCTGGGCAGCTTCAGCAAGACGCTGGGCATCAAGCTCAAGAAGAACATGGGCGGCCTCGGCGGCCTGGTGCACGGCAAGATGGGCCGCGCCACCTCGGCCAACGGCAAGAACGGCGAGGCGGCCGAGCGCGGCAAGGAGAAGAAGGCCAAGCCGCGCAAGGGCAGCAAGGACGAGGCCGGCACGTCGCCGCCGGAGAAGACCACGCCGTCGCCCACGGACAGGGCGGCGGGCGACAAGGGCGGCGGGCCGCGGGCCGACGCCTGGAAGTACAGCACGGACGTGAAGCTGAGCCTCAGCATCCTGCGCGCCGCCATGCAGGGCGAGCGCAAGTTCATCTTCGCCGGCCTGCTGCTCACCAGCCACCGCCACCAGTTCCACGAGGAGATGATCGGCTACTACCTGACGAGCGCGCAGGAGCGCTTCAGCGCCGAGCAGGAGCAGCGCCGCCGCGACGCCGCCGCCGCCGCCGCGCCCGCCGCCCCCGCGCCCAAGCGGCCGCCGCGGAGGCCCGAGGCCGAGGGCGCGCCCGGCCCCGAGCGCGCCTCGCCGGGCCCGCCGGCCGGGCCGCCCACGCAGCTGGTGCTCAAGTTCAAGGAGCGCCCGAGCCCGGCGGCGGGCGCGCGGGCGGCCCGGGCGGCGGCGGGGGGCAGCGGCGCGGCCTCGCCGGGCGCGCGGCGCGGGGCCGCGAGCGGGCCGGGCCCGGGGCGCAGCCCGCCGGCGCGCCAGAGCGTCATCCACGTGCAGGCGGCGGGCGCGCGGGACGAGGCGTGCGCGCCGGCCGTGGGCGCGCTGCGCCCGTGCGCCACGTACCCGCAGCAGAACCGCTCGCTGTCGTCGCAGAGCTACAGCCCGGCGCGCGCCGCCGCGCTGCGCACCGTCAACACGGTCGAGTCGCTGGCGCGCGCGGGGCCCGGGCCGCTGCCGGGCGTGCCGGCGCCGGGCGCCGAGCCCAAGTCGCAGACCTACAGCAACGGCTTCGGCGCCGCCCGCGACGGCCTGGAGTTCGCCGACGCCGACGCGCCGGCCGCCAGGGCGAACGGTGAGGGCGGCCGCGGCGGCCCGGGCCCGGCGCAGCGCCGCTGCCAGCGCGAGAACTGCGCGTTCTACGGGCGCGCCGAGACCGAGCACCTCTGCTCCTACTGCTACCGCGAGGAGCTGCGGCGGCGGCGCGAGCGCGAGGCGCGCGGCCCCCGGCCCTGAGCGCGCCGCGCGCCCCCGCCGGCGCCCCCCGCCCGCCCGTCGGTGTCTTTCTTTCCTTCCTCTTCCTTCGTCAGCCGTGCGGACCCTGGTCAGCCGGAAGGCCGGTGACTTCTCTGTCCGTGCTGTGCGCGTGTTTGGCCAAACGTTCCTCCTGGTGCCTGAACCGACACTGACGCCACTCAGGTAGTAGACGGATAGGAGACAAGTCATAACTGGTGGGAGCGGGACGTGCTGGCGGGGCCTCGGCCTCGCGCCTGTGGAAACTCAATAGCCATTGCCAGAGTATTTTTGTTCCTCCCTGAGAGAAATAAAGAAATTTGCAGCCCTTGGTTTTTAGAAGGGGATGTTTCACCTGCTTTATTTTCCGCCCCTCTTCCCCGATCTAGCGTCTGGCCTCTTCCGTGGAGAGGGGCCCTTGGCGCGGGCTCTAGACGCCGCGCAGCCCCGGACGGCGGCGACGGCGGCCCCTCCCGCATCCTGGGAGGAAAGTAGCGCCTCGGTGGTTACCGTGGTCCCTTAGGAACGCGCGGCTCCTTTTCATAAGCAAAAGCCCCTCCCGCGGCCAGCCGGCCAGGGCGACGTGCACACTGCCATCCGAGCGGCGAGGGTCCGTAGAATGGGCACCGGCCGACCTACCTCGCAGGGTGTGGGGAGGGGTTGGGGTCGCTCCCGGGGCCGGGGAGCTCGGGTGACCGCTTTCCAAAGACACCGTGGAGTCACAGGCAAGGTTCCTGACTCACAAGGTGACGTTTCCCGTAGCTGAGCTAACAGGACAGTCTGCTCACCTTTCTCCGCGGAAGACGCATCCTCAGTGAACTGTCGCTGGAGAGGCCCCAGAAAGTGCTCGGCGCCCAAGGAAAGGGATGAGGAGTTGCCCCCCGGGCACGCGTGGACGTCCCACGAGGCTGCTTTGACACCCGGCCCGCGCCGGGGAAGGAAACCTCCCCACCTGCCCCTGCCTGTCCAAACCTGGCGTTCTCCACGGGGCAGGCAGGGGCCACCTCTGGCTTCCTAAGACCCCGAGGAAGAAGCGCCACCCCGTGGGCGGCCCCTTCTTTGGTGCCTCATACATTTCTTGAGGAAAAAACAATTAATGTGTCCTTAGCTACCCTGTTTTGAGCAGCAATATGCAGCCCCTTCCTTCCAAGATTACCTCTGGCGAATACCGTTTTTGGCCAAGGACACAGAGGAGCTCAAACCCTGCCTCGCTACAGAAAGATCTCGTTTTCAAGAAAAACAGAAAAGATGGGTGAAACCCTCACTAACAAAAGCAATGCTTGAAAGCCCGCGAGAGCCGTAGAACAGCGTCTGGTAACCCTAAGAAAGACAGAAAGCCTGGCTTTGCTGTGAGGGTGTCACTGGGCATTGCAGGAGGTTAGACCCTCTCTTGGCTGGAGCCAGCTTCTCCTTGTCCAGGAAGGATGCCCCCGCCCTGACAAAGAACAGCAAAAAATAAATAAATGGGGAGGGGATTTTTTTAACTTGTTTAAAGAATTATAATAAAATCATTGAGTATTTCCTGTGAGTAATTATTTTTAAATTATTCCACAGCACATGGAGTTTTCAGTAATTTATTCAAGTTTTGCATAACTGGTTCCTTAAATCAAAGTTATTCATTAGGTAGAATCTTTAAGAAATTTTTTGAAAGTTTTACTTTTCGTGCTGAACAATACTTCCAAAGTGTGATAATTAGTAATATCCGTGTCCCCCATGTAAGCGTTTCTTCTGTTACTCAAAAAAAAAAAAAAAAAAAAAAAAAAAAAAAGCCAGTTAATTTTGTTGGTGTTTAAATCTTGTCAGAAGGGTTTGTGGCAGTTTTTTGGACTGATTTTCTCATGTCATGCTGAGCAACTGCTTTGCCACCCAAAGCTGTGGGTTCAAGTGTAGACACTAGTGCATCCTCAGGCCCCTCACTCTTAGAGGGTTGAGACAGCCAACCTAAAGAGTGCTTAAATGTGCGGACAGATGCCAAACCCAGATGCACAAGAAATCAAGGAAGCCTAAAGTAAATTCATGTCTCTCTTTAAAATTTTCACATTACCACAGCCAACCTGAAATTTCCAAAACAGACTATGCAAATATTTTATGTTTCTCCTGATTTTTGCCAGGTGTTTAAAAAAAAAAAAAGCAAACTAATAATTAAAATGGTCCATTGTAATAGAGGGAAATATTTCAAACAAGGCAGAGTAATTTCCATGGGTTATCAAAAAACAGTGATCTGTGGTTCTCCTTGAATTTCAAAGTAACTTCCCCACTCCCATCTGATGCGCCATGAATAAGATCCGAGGTGCAGCGTTGGCCACACCTTCAGCTGCTCTGACTGTGTGAAAGTCCCTGACTGCTAAGCTCAGTCTCGAGGCATACTAAATGTGTCAGGTGCCTGCCTGTTCCAGGCTAACATGTTATGATTCAATGCACATGCTTGAGTACCTCTTTCCTTTTGTGAGAGTGCCGGATCCATCTTTCCACTAAACAGTATTAAAAAAAGAGAGAGCTTATTGTTGTATTAAATCTGCTAGTACTGTGCACCCACAGTTCACATGTTCAGAGCAGAGATTAGTCCATCAGGCTGGACAGGAATTATTTAAAAAACAAAAAACCTGTGTTGGTTATGTTTGTGCCAGGGGATCCCCTGATATTCTTCTGTGACTTGGGGGCCCTTGGTGGAGCAGGGAAAGAACAGTGGGTTAGAGACGATGGAGAAATGACAGATGGCAAGTCCTGATTCTAGAAAGGCAGCGAGTCACACGAGGGCGCACATCCCTGCTCCATCTGAGGCCTGGACTTGGGACGTGGTGGCTGGCCCTGCCGTGAGCAGCCTTCCCATCCGAACTGGCCAGACTCCCCTTTCCAAGAAGGACGGAGGTCTCTAAGCGACAGCCAGGTTCCAAACAGATCCCAGATAGTTCTAAATACACCCCAGTGGAGAGCAAGTTCAGTGATTTACTTCCCCTTTCTCAACCTGTGTGACTGGGTGCGTGACTTTTTTAAAGAGTATGTTGTTGAAGGTGTTTTTAAGTGTATTCTGTTTATAGATTTTATGCTGTTACGTTACAGTTTTACAAGCCAAATTTCAACTGCACCATAGAAATTATTTTTATATTGCTTTCACAGTATGTCACAGAGCAATATTTTGAGCCCTTATTCTTGTCCCTTAGGGTCATCCCTTGCAGAGTAACTTCAGGTGGGAAGGGACTCCACTTTTTGCTTTGTTCAAATACATTCTGAACGTGGGGATGTGTAAATATCTTTTCTTTTTAATCAAAAGCTTGATTTTTTTTCTGTTTATGGGTTTTGGTACTGCACATCTCCATTTAAATGAATAACTTTATAGTCATCAAGTTACTGTGGACTTCCACCTGGTGGGCTCAAGTGGATTGCTGAAGACATTAACTCTGTTACTTTACAAATATGATGTTTTCCAGAGTGATTGGATTCATCAACCCTAGTAGCTTGCTGTCAGGAATTTGGCAACTCAAGGTAAAGGACTCTCCCCGCCCCCAGATCTACACATCTTCCAGACAGTGCCCATCTCCGCCTCTGGGGAAGGGGCTGTGGGTACGTGGCTCTCACATCCCTCCCCACCCCCCACTTAGCATACACAGACTTCTTTTGCAAATTACTCTATTTTGCAAAAATAAACTTGCCCTTTAAAGATATTTTTTCACATTAGCAAGGAAAAAGGGCTATCCCTTTCATTGGTGGGAAATTTGTGCAAGAAAACAACAAAGTGACTTTGCTAAACTTGTGTGCATAGGTTCCATTCTGTGTGCATCTTTCATGTTTACCAAGATACATGGAGTGAAAGAAGGAGGCCTCTGGTGCACGTGCAGTGTGGACAGTGCCAGTTAAGTTCCTCGAGTGCTTGCTTTCTTCTTTCTCTAAATGCTTCTAAGAAGAAGAAAGCGCCTTTCCTTGGCTGAAGCGAGCCCTGCCTTACTAGACCTGGGTGGCTCTGGCATGGGGCCCCCCTTTGAACTGCTAAGAGGCTGACTAAGAACAAGCCCACCACAGAAGGGGCTGGAGGGCTGGTGCTAACCGCTACGAGCAGGCAGCCCTTTCCCAAAACGCCTTAAAGTGGTGGCTCGCTGGAGCCCTCTGGGCACGGCCACCCCGTTTCATCCGACTACAAGCTTTGCCTTTCTTCTCCAGCTGGCCCATCTCTCCACGGCAGCAGGCAGCGATGGGGCCACGTGGCTTTGTTGCTGTTAAATTCAAGCCTGCCTCCAGTCCCGATGCCTACTCCACAGCCCTCCTGCCAGCCAGGGGAGGGCAGGCGTCTTGCCAGGCAGGGCACAGTGTGAACATCTGGCAGCGCTGCCTTTTGGACGCAGGACACAGAGGTGGGTCAAGGCTAGTTTGTCCTGGAGAGTCCAGCCCATGCCACGGTTCAGCATTGCAAGGCTGGTGGTGAGGTCCCCTTGGGCGCTCACCCCAGGAGGCTCCTAGCTGCTGCATAGGGCAGCTCCAAGGTGGACAGTGTATGAAGATTTTCGTGGTGCTGCGAAGCAGTGTGTGAGATGGTCTGTTCACAGAGATACAGGGAACTTCTTTCCCTAAACATCCTTCAGGGGGTCTGCCTGGCACCTGTTCCTTTCAGGAGGCCCTTCTCACCCCCATGCCAACCCCCATCCCCCTGCTGAGAAGAGCCAGGGAGATGATCTACATCAGCCGTCAGCTGGTGGATTCCCATGTCTGTGCAGTAGGAAGGTGCTTGGCACAATCCTGCTGAGCTGAAAACACACAGGAATGGCACAGAAGCTGTTCATTCTCTCTGAGCAGTACTAGGAATGTTACTGTTTCTATTTATTTTGCAAAAATGATTTGTTGAAGCTTGCATTTTACTATTTTATTCTTGAAAAGAAAAAAAGAGCCTCACCCACCCTAATTGTGTATACAGAAAGTGATGCACCTTGCTTATACTTTTTATTTCCCCCAGCAAGCATCTCAAGGAGACATATATATATATAAAAATATGATTGATAGATACATGATGTATATCAGTTCACTTAATAACTATATTAGTTCACTTAATGTAAGTGAGGGGTACCAGTTGGTTTTAAGGGTAAATAGAAACTGAATCTTCTCAAGACCAAAGTAAACTGTTTCATGAGAACACTTAGTGAAACCAGCTGTTTCAGAATATATCCACAGACGCTTGTTGGCTAGTTTAAATGAAGACCCAGCTGCCCATCTCAGAGTAAAGGCCAAAGTCCTTACAGAGACCAGGACTTCCCTGATCTCCTCCCCTGTCAGCCACTCTACCCCACACTGGCCTCCCTGCCATCTCTCCAGCCACCAGGCACATGCCTGCCTCAGGGCCCTTACACCTGCCATCCTTTCCAAATAGACCATTCTTCAGCACACAGTCCCATAGCTTACCCCTCACTACCTGTCAGTCTTTGTTCAAATGTCACCTTTCCGAGGCCTTCCCTGATTTATTTATCATGACAACATATCCCACCCTGCCTGTCTCTTCTGCACTTAATCACCATTCCGAGTGCCACCCGTGTGTTACTTGTGTACTTTGTTGATTTTCTACCCACACACACACGTCAGCCTCATGAAGGGCAGGAATTTCTGTGACTGGCTCACTGCTGTGTCTCTGGTGCTGTCTCTGGTGCCTACTGCACCAGAGTTAGGCACTGGATAGATATTTCTTGAAGAAGGGAGATGAAGTCAGGAACTTGATGGCTACTAAGATGACTAAACAAGGAGACTTCATCAGATCCAGGCTCTACCATTGTCCCTAAAGACGGACGAGCTCAGCTGATGGAGCGGCCCGGCTTCTGCGCCAGCCCAAGTTCCTGTGGGTGCGACGGCGAGCCCAGGCAGCCCCACGCAGCGGCTCCCCGACCCGAATGGCTCTGTAGATCCCCCAGCCGGTCTGAGCCCCTTGCCCTGCCGCCACCCTCCCTCTCGGGTGCAAGACTCGGCGCCCTTTGGAGCAAGCTGAGGTGGAAACGCCTTCCAGGGGGCTCTCACCATCAGGGGTCCTCGTGGGCCCGGACCCTTCCAGAGAGACCTTCGTAACCACCCCTTACAGTCTCTCCTGGGGTTCAGGCCAGCCTTCCCAGAACAAACGAGAGTGGCAGCAGCTGGCGCAGTGTGACAACGGGCGGGGCTGGTGGAGCCAGCGTGTCACGTAGGTGGGGGGGCTCCGGTGCAGGCCTCCCCGCCACTGGCCGGCGTGCGGTGGAAGGACAGACCCTCACACACCTCATGGCCCTCCCCGGGGCGCCCACCAGGCCAGGGAACTTCCCGCCGCGCTCCTGCTAGTCTGACCCTAAGGGGCGTTTGTGTTCTCCCGCCGGGAACTGCCCAACCTTGGGGTTCACTGCCAGGTCCTTGGCTAGATGTGCTTCCCTAAGAGCTGTTGGCAACACACTGTTACCAGCTTCTTCCGGACCTTTGTCCTCCTGGCCTGGTCCCACCCTTTGCGCCCTAGCCTGGGTTCTGCCGTATTTTAGAGGGAGGCGGCGCAGGCTCCCCTCCCCGCCCTCCTGCGGCTGTGCACAGGCAGGGCACGCGCCCCTGGCTTCAGTTGCCTTCAATTGTCCACGCTGCCCCGGCAGGGAGGGGACGTGCTCCCGCAGTCCTCCCAGAGAGCACGTCCTCCCCACGGGGGCGGGAGGGGGCCAGTTCTTTGCACACGCTCCCGTCTGCACGGAGCGGAATCTGAACACCCGACTTGGGGTTACGGTTTGGCAGAGGGGCGTGGGGCAGCTCGTCTCCACTAACTTAGGACCAAAACCAGTAGAATAGCCATGAGCACGTGCAGATTAGCCGTGGCGCCAGCCCAGGACGCACAGGTGCAGAGTCCCACCTCTGTCCACATCAGGCACGATTCCAAACACACCTCTCCCAGCCCCGCGGGACGGGACACGCTGGCCTGGGACAACGAGCAGGGTGACAGGCGGCGTGGGGCCGGCTCCCCCGTGCACGGGCTGCGGCTCCTCAACTCGGTCACAGCTCGGACAAGCTGCTGTCGTTTTCACAGAAGCTTGTTTTAAAGTAAATTTTAGCAGAGGACTGTCTTTTCCCTGTATTTGCTATGTACCTTTAAAAATGCACTGGTCTCTGGAAGTCCTCGTTTCCTTTCCTTTCCTTTTTTTTTTCTCTCTTTTGTTTTATTTGACTGATTTTTGGATGACATGCATCACGTTGTTAACCTCATAGATTTGATCATGGTGGACAGAGGAAAACATTGAGGCAAAAATGGGTCATAAATGACATGACTTTGAGCAGTTGTTCCGAATCCTTTTCTACCTATGAGTGTTACTCTGAGTCAATTCAAATATCCTGTTCAGTCTGATCCATTCTAGGAGAAGGAACCTGCTGTAAGAGCTGTGCTTAGTGGGTGGGCTGTTACTTTGTAAAGTATTAAAGCACTAAACCAATGTTTGCAATATGTAGTGAATCTTGCTTTCATTTTGGAAAACTTCCAGTCATGATGGTTGCACTTTTCATAGAAGAACTGTATTTAATTTCTTTCTTTTATGAAAGATTATTTCAAGTAAAAATAGCTCTGTAATCTGTGTGATATGGCTTCTCCGTTATTTGACACAGAGAAACTTTAATGCCTTCTCAATAAAATTAACATCTTTGTAGAGTATTGATTGGTTCGATTATTTGTACATGCCTGTGTTCTTGGTAAAATACTATATAAGACAAGCTTTATGGCCCATCAGGAATCCATTCCAGCTTACTAAAAACTGTGTTCCTCCAATCAAATGAGATGTAAACCCTAGTATAACTCTTTCATCATATGACAAGAATAATTTCTTTCCCCTTTTGAAATGGCCATGATACTACATATCTCAGTGAAACCTCAGTAGAATTTCCCTTAACATGCGTTTGCCAGAGGTTACAACAGTAGGCAAGAGAAAAACAGCTGGAAGCAGAGAGAATATGAAGAGCTTGATGGTGGCATTTTATCTGTGGAGAAGAAGCACTGCATCTGCAAAAGAAAATAGAGAAGCAGCTTCCTCAGAGAACTGTAGGCAAGAACCAGGGTCACCAGCTGTCTCAAGGAGGCATGAGGCCACCAGGACCCGATCACAACTGTACACTGAGTGCCCGTGTGTGTCGTGCATGGTGCTGGGCACAGTGATGTGGTATAGATGATGGTCATGGTGGTAGTGATGTAGGTAATGATTGTGGTGATGATGATGGCGATGATGACGATGGATGTGATGGTGATGACAGTGGTGATATAGGTAATGATAATGCAGATGATGGTGATGGCAATGGTAGTAGTGATGGTGGTGATGGTGAGGGGGGTGATGACAGTGATGGCACTGGTGATGTAGGTTATGATGATGTAGATGATGGCAGTGATGGCAGTGGTGATGGTCATGATGGTGATGGTGATGATGGCAGTGGTGATGTAGGTTACGATGATGTAGATGATGATAGCGATGGCAGTGGTGATGGGCATGATGATGACAGTGGTGATGGTGATGGTGACGATGATGATGGCAGTTATGTAGATGATGATGGCGATGGCAGTGGTGATGGTGATGGTGGTAATGGTGGTGTAGGTTATGATGGTGTAGCTGATGATGGCCATGGCAGTGGTGATGGTGGTGGTGGATGATGGCAGTGGTGATGTAGGCGATGATACAGATGATGGCAATGACAGTGGTGATGTAGGTTATGATGAGGTAGATGATGATGGCGATGGCAGTGGTGATGGGTGATGGTGGTAATGATGCTGGCAGTGGTGATGATGATGATGGCAGTGGTGAT
>JAQZBX010058994.1:0-17624 GCA_029593785.1 Cabassous unicinctus | reverse complement strand
CCCCCCCCGTTTTTGCTGTTTTTTTGTGTGTGTCCATTCACTGGGCAATTCTCTGTGTCTGTTAAGAGGCTGGGATTCTAACTCAGGTTTGTCCAGTTTCAAGGTCTACACCATAGAAAGTCACATTCTGTGATTTATTTTTCCCCACTTTAAAATTAAACTTTAATCCTAAAAGTAATACAGAATTAAATTCTCATTGTTAAAAAACTGAAATAATATTGATTAGACTAAAGTCCCCTTTGACCAACCTTTCATCTTGGTCTCCTCCCCCTCTCCCAGAGGTCATCACTGTTATGGATTTGGCATATAACCTTGCAGTTCTTTTTCTATATATTTACATGCACATTTGTGTATCCTTAGAAATATATATTATTGTTCAGTGGTGTGCTTTTATTATTATTTTTACATAAATGTCTTCCTCTTTGTGTTGTTCTACAACTTGCTTTTTACACTAGCAGTGAGTGGAAGCCCCGTGAGAACAAGAATTTTTTTTACAGGTTTCCTGCTGTGTCCCCAGGACCTAGAATAGTGCCCGGCATACAGTAGGTGCTCAGTAAATACTTGTTGGTTGGATAAATGAATGAACAAATGCTGAATCCTGGAGATCCTTTCACAGAGCTACCTTGTTCTTGTCACCGCTGCATGGTGCCCCGTAGTGGGTGGGGCAGGAGGTGGGTCTGTTGATTGTGTAGTCATTGCCCTACCGGTGGACACTTAGGTTGTTGCTAGTTAATCACCATCACAGCTGACATTCTTGCCCTGTGCTGCCTGTGCACAGGTGCTCGGGTTTCTCCAGCATAGACACTAAGTAGCAGCATTGCTGGAGCTTAAGGGATACATGGTTTTCATTTTAATTGTCTCTTCCCGATGGCCCCCCTCAGGAGCTTTAATTTACATCCCACCAGCAGCATATGAAAATACCCATTTCCCCACACTCTTGACAATATCTAATGTTACCACACTTTTTAATTTTTACCAATTTGATGGGAGAAAAAATGGTACCTGCTTTAGCTTTTCTGCTTTTTCTTTTTAATTCAAGCAATTACTATACCAAAGAGTCCCTAGTATAATTTCTGTGGAAGAGAAGTGGGGCAGTAGATGTCAGAACCCCTAGAGTGCATTCAGGGAAACTAGGTAAAATAACAGCTGACATTTCTGAGCACAGCCTTGCGTAGCTGCTAAGCGAACGTCTGGGAGGCAGGCACCCCTGGGTTTGAATCCTCACTCTGCCGTTGCCTAGCTTTGTGACCGAGTGAGTTACTTAACCTGCGTATTGGTTAAGTAACCAATACTCAACTTACAGGGCTATTGTAAGAATCAAATGAGTTTCTCCTTGTAAAGTTCTCAGAGAAAAGGGCCTGCCCACAGTGCTGTATTAGTGTTTCCTAAATAATTAAAAATGTATACCAAAGTCTACATTTTAGATATATATTGACTCATTCGAGTCTCACAGCAGTTTTAGTGGGGTAAATACTATTGCTAATCCCCTTTTATGGAAAAAGAAACTGGGGCAAAGAGAAGTTGGACAATTTGTCCAAACTTGCACAGTTAGTACAGGTCGACCTAGGATTTGAACCCAGGCTGTCTAGCATTTAATCACTGCACTATATGTCAATGCTGCAAAAGAAACGGGGAGAAGCTAGATTTCACTTCTTGGGGTAGCTGTAAAAATGGAAAGAACTCTCAGCAGCCTCAGACCGACATTTAGAGAGGGGCCCCTCTAGCTTAGCCAGAGGGCACCCCCGACCCCAGCGTCCAGCTCCACACGCCCTTGCTCTGTGAACTCAGCCACCTCCTGCTGGGACGGCCGCTCTGTCCTCCTCTGCCCAAAAGCAGGCAGAGTCCCCAGGAGAATTAAATGCAAAAGCCCTTCATATAACAGAGGCCAAGGGAACACCTCACCGGCCTCCTTCCTTGGGACTCTAGGAAAGAGATCTGACCTCTTTCCAATTCTCTCTTCTCAAAGCCCACATCATCATGAGGAAGAACCAGGAACAGGGGCATTTCAAGGGGGCGGGGAGGGGGAACAGCCAGCACTGTCTGCCCAGGTGCAGACAGTAAAGAAGTGCATTGGTTTCAAATAATTTAAAAACAATAACGAAACGCAATGAAAGTCAGTCTGCTCGTTGTTACCATGAGCTGGCAGTTCTGAACCTTCCTGTGATAAAACACTCCTCTCTGAGGAAACCTTTTGTTGGTCTAAGTTCTAAAGTCCTGCGCTCAGGGTGGACCTCGACCTCCACCCAGCTCTTGGGGCGCCACGGGTGGGAATTCTATTTGGTGCAAGGTGCAGCTGCTCCAGGGACGGGTCTTCACTTGGACTGTAGGTAGAGCCTTAGCAGGAAGCAAGGAGTGGCTCTAGGGACCGCAGACAAGAGCCCATTATCTATCACTGCAGAAGAAACCATCCCAAAATGAAGGGGCTTTAAACAACCCCCATCTGACTGCTTGTGAGTCTGTGGGATGGCTGGGCAGGGTGCAGCTGGGACAGCTCATCTCTGCTCCCCGTGGTTTGGCCGGGCTTAGTCTGTGGCTACAATTTGGGCTGGAAGATCCAAAACGGCCTCACTCTCATGCCTGGTCCCTCGGCTGGTTTGGCTGGAACACTGGGACTTCTCTCCCCTCGTGGCCTTTCGTCCTCCAGGCCCTTTCGCGCCACACGACCTCCCTACCAGCATGACCCAGCCTCTTTACCCGGTGGCTCAGAACTCCAGCGGCGCGAAAGTAGCAGCTTTAAGGCCTGTTAAGACCTAGGCCTGGAATTTGAGCCCCTCACTTTTGCTACAGAGGGAACCACATAGAAGTGTGACTTCAGGGAGGCGTGAGTCATCAGGGCCGGTTTTGTTACCAGTCGACCCCACCTACCATGGCGCCATCTTGAAACTGTGACTCCCCAGCATCTGAAGTGTGTCCAGCCCCGGGCAGCACAGCTGCGCAGCGAGGTTCCCAGGGAGGCCGTCCACAGCCTCCCCCTCAGCAGCCAGCCTCTGGGCAAGGCCTAGAAACCCTCCCTCCCCACTCTCCACCTTTTCCAACTCCCATTAAAATTTACCCTCAGGACCCAGCTGACAATACTGAACTGTGCTAGCCAGTCATCCAGTGAGCTCCCAAGCCTCAGCCAGGCCCGGGCCTGCCCTCTCCCACCTCCCAGGCAGCCGCAGTGGTCTTCTCAAGCATGGCCTTCGTCCAAAAGAGTAGCTCCTTTGATGAAACGTCCAGGCGTGGTGGTAAGCAGGTGAGAAGGACGTTCTTAAGCAAGAAGGGACTTGACATCTCCTGGCGCCCCCCAGGTACCTTGGCATTCCTTGGCTGTATGGGAACGCCAAGAAGGTGCTGTTGCCAGCAGGAAGCCTCAAGCTGTCTAGCGACTTAGTGACCCCTCAATTCAGGACATTTGGGGGAGATTTCTTTCCAGCTACCTCCTAAACCTACTTGATGTGTGCCCTCCCCCAAATTCCCTTCAGAGCAACCACAAATCACAACAGAAACCAGGGCTCCCTCTATTCCCAGGTTTGTGCTGAGACTTTGTGGAGCCGTCCCTCTGTGAGGAGGGTGCTGCTATCTGGCGGGAGCCACGGGTTCTCCTGATACCTCAGTGCTCTAAGCTCACCTGCGAAGCCTGTTAAACAAAGCCCCTGCCAGGAGGTCCTTCCCACACCTCTTAGCATCACCACCCTCCTCCTCTCTCTGAGCTGCACCCAAGTGTGTATATCTATTATAAGAAGGGGAAGAACAACCCAGCAGTATGTCACACGAGTGATAATTACATCCCAAGCTCCCATCATGCCGTCTGCTGCTGACCTCTCACCCTTCCTCTCTTTTAATCACCCCCCAGCATCACTCACCCTGACAGAGCAGCAGCACCAGCCCTGTGACCTGTCAGCCCGGGGACATGACTTATAGGGCCTCGCAGGTGGACAAAGGGAAGGGAGATAGGCCACATAAATCTCCCGAGTGAATAAAAGAGAGTAATGGAGTGCGCTCCCCAGGCCCGCGCCAGCAGATTCCTGTGGTCTTGTTATTTGGCGCAGAGTTACGGTGATGAGGAAGCGGCCCAGGCTGACATGTGGGTCCCAATCAACCTTGCCAAAGCCAGCAGCTTCCACGCAAATCCCAATGTCACGTCCACCCTGATGTCCCTGGGGAGGGCGGACGGTGGATGACAGTAGGACCACAGATGCCTGGCTCCTAGGCTGCTTTATCTCATCTAAAGAGTGGAGGGGAGGAAGGTGGAGAACCTGCCTCAAGCCAAGCAACCCCTATCCTAGCCCTTTCTCAGATGGGGCACTCTGAAGAGCTTGGTCCAGACAGGGAGAGGGCATGAGTGTCGCCAGGGCTGGTGCTCTCCCTGATTTCTAGAGAGAGCCTGGCATCTCCTATGTGGTGAGAGGCCACATAGAAACAGAGGGCATTAATGGGGATGACCTCACAGGTTGCATGCAGGACTTATCAGGGCTTTTCTAAGCTTTGCTGATTGGCATGATGGGATCTGCCCCAACTAAGTCTTGAGAAAAAATGGAATTGTGATGGTCTGAAAATGCTGACCTGGACAGGCACATCCCCCTTCCGTGGGTGGACCCTAAGTCTGGATGAGTTGATAATTCTGAAACACATTCATAAGACACCAGTTGGTTTCCACCTCCTTATTGACCTACTCTCTGAGGCTGCAAGCTGGGGCCCATAAGCCAGATATGACCCACAGGTATCTTTTATTTGGGGTTCATTTGTCTTATCAAATTAGAATTTACAGCCCTCCAGATAAGGCAGGCTCTCTCCAGCCCATGCAGGCCCTCCAGACACCTTTTCTGCCTCCTTCCAGCTCCAGTCATTATTACATCACTTGTCTCCTCCCCAAAGGGGGCGTGACCCTCAAGGAAGCCCCTGCAGCCCAGGCCTGGCTGCTGGGAGGTTCCATTCAGACCCTCCCTCCTGCTTGTAGCTCCTTCTCCACCTCACCACTTACAGCCAGCATCTCATATCCATCTGGACAGGACATTCACTTCCTCAAACCCTTTGCAGCCCTTACTGCATTGGAGCCTCACAATGATCCCCTGAGACAGCGGGTATTGCCACCCCAGTTTGAGCAGATGGAAAACTTGAGTCAGAGGGGTTAGCAGACTTGTTTTGAACCACACAACTGGTTAGTAAATGTGAGAGACAAGGACCCAGGTATTCTGATTCCATATCTGTCTCTTTCCACCACACCATAATTCTACTGGATCATTGGACCCACCACATCAAACTATAAATGTCTAATTGAATCCTAGTATCTCAGAGTTCAAGGGCTATTTGGACCAATTCCCTACTCTACGCACAAACGGCCTTCATATTAAATGTGACATAAATGGTCCCACAGCCCCTGCTTGCACGCTCTGGGGCCAAGCAGCTCCCCACCTTGTAGGGAAGTGTTTATTCCATCCTCGGGAAATACTTTCCCTTGGAAAATGCTTTCTCATCTACCTGGAGTCCAAATCTGTTAGATCTCTCCGCCATTGGCTCTTCTGCTGCTCTCAGGGACCCACATGGAAAGATCTCATCTTCTTGTGAGATTCACTTCACTTTAAGAATTTGAAGACTCTTTGTCAGGCCCAACAGTTTCAGTGGCTGGGCCAGTCATAACTCTTTCTTTTACAAATGACAAAAACCCAACCCCAAAGCTAATTTATTGGCTCATGAAACTGGAAAAATCCAGGTTTGGGCATTGTGGGACCCAGGGTTCAAACAATGTTCTCAGGACTCTGTCTCCACTTCTTGGCTCTGCTTTCCCCTGCACTGACTTTATTCTCAGGCAGGTTCTCCTACTGAGGTGGTCCTTGGCAGATCCATCCTAAATTTCACCAGCTTGGCAGATGGCAGCAAATAAAGAGCCCCTCTTTCCCAATAATTCCAGTAAAAGCCATAGGGAGGGCTTTCTCTGACTTGGCTTGGGTCACAGGTCCACCTGCAGGCCAATCTCTGTGGCCAGGAAGATGCAGGGTTCTGACTGACCAGGCCTGAGGCGTGTGCCCACCCTCCAGTCATCAGGCCCACCTACATGCCATGAAGAGCGGGGTGGGGTGCTCCCCTAAGGAAATTCATGGTGCAATTTCCAGAACAAGGGGGAATGGCTGTGGGGCCCAAACAACCACTATCCCCTGCAGTTGCCATGGTTTCAAGATCTGTCCCATCCTGGTCGCTTTCTCTGACCACCTTCTGGTGTGCTGGGTTTCTCTGTGGGGTGTAGTTCAGAGAGTAGAATCCCTCATGTGTAGCCTGAGCAGTGATGGGTGGACCCCATGCCTCTGCCCCTCCCCCACTGGGCACCCTGCTTTCATCATAGTCAAGGACCTCATCTGATAGTAGATGACCACACTGCAGTTTTGGCTCTCCCCGGGCCTGCAGGCAACTAACACACCCATGTCTTTCATCCTATGTATTGTCATTTAGCCATCCATCTTTTCTCTTGAGCTTCTATAGTACAGTGGTTTTTTAAAAAAAAAACAAAAATGCATGGTTTTATATGTAATCCTATTCAATTTCAGCTTGATAGTTTCAGCCATAGCATCCAGCTCATTGGAACCATCTAATATATGATAGCTTTGGCAGTTCAAAACTACGTTCAAAAGACCACATAGTTCCTATCCAACTCCTTGATTAAAAAAAAAAAGGCTAAACAAATTGTTAAATGAGCTAATATTTGTCAAGCTCTTATGACAGTGCCTGGCATATAGTAAGTGATAGGAAAGTAGTTGCTAAACAAGCAAACTGGGACTTGACAGGTCAAGAGATGTGAACAAAAATGTGTTATTATTCAACCCAAATTTTTGAATCAAATCACAAGGCTATTGTGAGAGGTTTTATCAAATACCTTGAAATATAAAAACTCAGTATCTCTGGCTTTCCCCTCATCAAACTTACAAAACAGGGAAAATGAGGTTTGGCTGGAGTGACCAATGCGGTCCCGATGGGATCAGCACACAGGTTTCTATGAGTTCCAAAGCCATCTACCTGATAAGCACCCTGTGTTCTAAAAATGTCTGAGGAGTATCAACCATACCAATCAAGCATGTGTGGCACCATCTATTAGAAATTTGGGGCAACGTGGTATTAGTGCCCCTCTCCTTGGGGTCAAAGTTGTGATTCAGTGGAGAAGAGTAAATTCAGTTTCCTTGAGGCCCTAAAGTCAGAACCGTTCCCTAGATCACTCACCAAGCTAAGCCACAGCCTCTAGCAATAGAGGAATACATCAGCATCAATTAAAAATGCTGGGACTTGCAAGTAAACACCCTGCCACAGTGGCTTAATCATGAGGATTTGTACAGCCCACATAACAAGGAGTCCAGATGTGACAGGTCTTAGGTTTGGATTGGCAATGCAACCATATAGAAAGGACCCAGGCTCTTCTTTTTTTTCTGTTCTGCCATTTTCAGTTGTTGGTTTGTGCCTCATAGTCACAAGCTAGCTGCTGCAGCTCCAGGCATCATGGCCTTCTTCAAGGCAAAAAGAAAGAGGGAAGGAATGTACTAATGAATCCTCTACTCTGAATTTTTCAGAGAAGAAATCACTGGAAAGTGAAATATATTTTCTAGAAGCACTTCAGTAGGCTTCCCTGTTATACATCATCAGCCAGAAGTAGGTTAAATGGTTAATCCTAGCTACAAGGGATACAAAAAAGAGTATGTGTACTGCATAGAAGGTAGTGTTGAAGGAGAAGGTAGCTAGGAATGACTTCTGGATGATCAACAAACAGGGCCCACCACAGTGTTCTTGTCAAGATCGTAATCATATTCATCTACCCCCTCACAGTCCAGATATTAGTGCTGAAAGTAACTATGAATTCATCTTGTCCAAACCCTCTCAATTGACCATGAGAAATCAGAGGCCTAAAGAGAAAAAGATTGCCCAAGGCCACACAGTTAGTTAGTGGCTCAACATTCTTTGTCCACAAAATGATAACAATAGTACTTGTCCAGTAAGGTGGGTTCCATGATTAAATGAGTTACTATTTACTAAGCTCTTAGAACAGGGTCTGGCACAGTGTCAGTCCTATGAAAATGTTTAAGTAAATATATAAGCAAGCGAACAAAAGAACTGGGATTTGAACCTAGATCATTAATCACCATGCTCTTCAAACTGTGTGGTGAGGTACCCTGGGGCACAGGAGCACACTCACAGGGCCACGGAGGATATTTTTAAATTTCCAGGCCAACACAGCAATCCTTGACATCTGTTAGACACTGCGTAAACCACCATCTTGCAGTCGTTCACAATTCAACATTAGAATATGCTACAGGCTTTTCAGTGTTCGCATATCTTTGAGAAGCTAGGTTTTGGGAGGTTCCTGTGGTAAAAATCAATGTGGAACTGGAAATGAGGGGGGCAGTGTCCAATCTGATCCCCAGTTTGAGAAACTGCGCAGTACCTGGTAGACAAACACATCCCAGAGGTATGTAATTGGGGTGAAAAAAGAAATATTATCTTTCCTTTAAATTTATGTTCTTTATCTTGAGTATATAAGTTGTTCACACATAACTACTTAATGAGCAGAACCTTTAGATGTTTGTTTTGACCTCGGGGCATCATGAAAAAAATTGCTGAGATGCTAAGAGCGCCATGAGCAGAGAAAGCTTGAGATCCTCTGTTCTTCTACCAAATGCTCTTTCTTCTGCTCACTCTCGCCAGTGAACTTGTCCACACCCAAACTTCCTGACAGACAACAGGAAAGGTAGGGAGTAGGGGGAGGCTCACCTACGCAATGACTGAATTCATTTCTGCCCAATGCCTTTTAGGTAGCAGGCGTGCTCTCTGTGCTGGGGTTGAAGAGGTCCTTCTCGGAGTTTCCATCTGTGGGATGGAGAGACACGGTGGGCCCGGGAAGAGGGCTGTGAAGATAAGCTGGTGGGGTGAGAAGGATTAGTGGCAGGGTAGGGTGGGTGTGGCACTACTTTAGACTAAGCTGAAACTGCAGGATTCCCAGGCACAGTGAGCCCAGCTCTGGGGGTAGAGCACCGGGCAGAACCAAACCCTGACTTGTCTGGGTGAAACCAGCTGTCAGCCAAAGGGTCTCACCAAACCCATGGGTCCCTTTTTCTCTCTGAAGCAGCATCTAGACCAGGGGTTCTTAACCAGAGGGCCACGGACTCCTTGGTCTGTGGAAAGATTTCAGGGGTCCGTGAGCTTTAATTTAAAAAAATCAACTCGATTAACTCAATTAATCAATATATGTAACTGATTTCCTTTGTAATTTTATTTTATGCATTTAAAAACACTAATCTTGTGTGGATGTGTTGGTGCAGGTGTGATATGTTTATTAAATAAGACACAGAAGAGTGTGGACTTAGTATGATTTTTATTTTGATGTAGCGTGTTCAGAGTGCAGTGGATAACTGCCTGCAAAAGGGTTGGTAAGGATGGTGGAGATGGTTTTATGACGCCGTGGAAAACTGGAATTTCTAAATGTTTGCCCAAAATGACCGTTTGAACAGATGTTGAACCATGTTAGGTTATCAGGTATCAAAATTATGGGAAAGTTGTAAAATGTAATTTTGAATAATCCTAAAATTTAATTTAAAGACGTGCTGATGTAGTGTGACATAAAACTATCTGCCGCTGCATTCCGAGAAGGGGTCCGTGGTTTTCACCTGACTGGCAAAGGGGCCCATGGAACACAAAAGTTTAAGAACCCCTGACGGAGATGGTGAGCGGAGCTCCCTCCGGCATTCCTCCGCCAGCCCCACCTCACCGGGAGCAGGGCAGGCTCAGCTGAATGGCTGCGTTCTTGCTTGCAAAGGGGTTGCCACACAGTCCTGGGGAAAGAGAGGCAGAGAGGGGACCCTCCCTCCCAGCCTCACCAGCTGGGCCTGGGCCTCTGAAAAGCTGCGGCGCGCAGCCCCCCTTCCCTCCCCCCATCTGCCGTTTAACGATGATGGAAGCCGCTGTCAGTGCGTGGCGACAGTAATAAACACTCTTCTTAATAACACAGGGTGTACCTCTTATTAAAATGAATGGACTCCCACGGTGCAGCCTGGGGCCGCACGGCTGGCAGCCAGCCGGGACAGCAGCCCTCAACTGGAGCCGTTTCTCTGCTGTAATCACTGGCAGGACAATTCACTGCTCTGGGGCAGGCTGGGAAGAGGCCCAGGCCCGACCCAGCTCCAGAGACATCCACATACTTCCTCCCGGAAGGACTTCAGTATCTCTCCAGACCTCACACCCAAGAACACACCTGTCCACGTCCAAGTGCTAGATACACACCTAGCCAAGTGTATACACACACGCATCTGGAGTTGACACAGGAACCCTCAGATAGGACCCATGTGCAACGGATAAGGCAAAAAAGTAGCAAGAGAAGCAAGGCCCCATCACGCTGCTCTGCCCTCGCAGGTGGCCCCAGGCCACGGGTACGTGGGGGAAATGGGGTTGTGGTGAAAACTGAGGCAAGCGTGCATGGAAAGCAAGGATCTAGAGCTCAGGGAGCTCAGGCCAAGTTGCATGGGGAAGTGCCAGGAATCAGGTGATGATGCACCTGACAATATTTGAGATGAAGGAGACACAGGTCCCTACAGAGACCCCATGGGTCTTCATAAAATGATGGGCTATTAGGTACTCCCATTATATGCTCTCACGGCATCACAGCATTTAACAAAATTATCATTCACCATTGTATGGTTAGTTATTTAGTTTGTTGAAGGAAAGTATGAATAAGTGAGCAAATTAATGAATTAAAGAGATGTTTTGCAGGAGGACATGATGAAGCATGAGGGCCTTTGAGAGAATTTGCATGCACATGCATAGATACACACATACACATTCATGCACAGATACATATGTGTACGCACACAAAACACATACACAGGTACAAACACAATGCACACAAATGCTCACACAGGCACATAAATCATGCGCATACATGTACAGACACACATGCCAAAACCCACATGCACAGGCATGTGCACGTGCACACACGCATACACTCAGATCTGACAAACCCCTTTCTCTGGCTGGCTCAGTCAGAGTGTCAGAAACAAACACACTGTCCTCAGCTCATGCAGGCGACAGAGACCAACTATCAGAAAACTTGCTTTTGTTTTTGTTTTTAGGGTAGGCAAAGGAGTAAAGAGTTTATTAAGAAACAAGAAACCTTGCTTTTTAAGTTTGTTTCCTTTTAATAATAAGGTTGTGAGGTAGCACATCATTGTGAATGTAATTAACAGCACTCAATTTTATATTTGAATGTGGTTAAAAGGGGAAATTTTGGATTATATACATGTTACCAGAATAAAAATTTTAAAACAACAAAAAATCATAGTCTTGTACGGTGCAAACAGGGCACCCTAAGGTAAACCATGGACTACAGCTAATAGACCAACCCTAATGGTATTCTTTCATCAGTTGTTAACAAATGGACCACACTGATGCAAGATGTTGATAATGCAGGAGGGTAATGAGAACTCTCTGTTTTCTGCATGATTTTTCTGTAAACATACAGCTTCCCTAATTAGAAAAAAAAGGGAAAGGTGTTCTGTAGGTCCCGAGAGAAAGCAATACAAGAGAACATGGGGGGACCCCACAGCACTCCTTTGGGCCCCGATTCAGGCCACTGGCAGCCTGCCCTTGATTATGTTTAGGTCTCACCAGGTTGAGACCCTGCCCTCCCCGTCCACGGAGCCCAGCAAGTGTTTCCACGTGTGGAGCTTTCTTGTTCGCAGAGACCCCAGAGGCCCCTCCAGGATTCTCCAGGAGGAGGCGCCTTCCCCCAACTCTGTCCCACAGAGCTCAGGGCTTTACAGAAGTTCCATCTGAGGAGGCAGTGGGAAGGCAGAGGCAAAGTGTGTGCACGCACATGTGTGTGCATGTGTGTACGTGTGTATATGTATGTGTACGCATGTGCGTGCACATGCTGTGTGGGGAGGGCTGCAGGCTCAGGCCCTGCTCCAATCAGAGCAACTCTGCTTTCCCATCCCAACACTGGTGCCACACAAAGTAATTTGTCAAAAGTGTTCTATCATTTAAAAATAAAAACCAAAAACCAATGGATTAGCCTAGTGTGTTCATTTCCTAGGGCTTCCATAACAAATTACCACACACTTGGTGCCTAAAACAACAGAGATTTACTCTGCCACAGTTCTGGGGGATAGAAGTCCAAAATCAGGGTGTCGGTGGGGCCATGCTCCCGCCAAAGGCTCTAGGGAAGAATCCTCCTGGCCTCTTCTGGCTTCTGGTGGGTGCCAGCAACACTTGGGGTTCCTTGCCTATAGAAGCATCACACCTCTGCCATCACACACTGGCCATCGTCCCTGTGTATCTTCACGTGGCCTTCTTACAAGGACCCCTACCAGTCATCGGATTTGGGGACCGCTCTAATCCAATATGACCTCATCTTAACTAGTTACATCTGCTAAGACCTACTTCCAAATAAGGTCACATTCTGAGCTTCCCTGTGGATGTGAATGTTTGGGGTACATCATTCAACCCAGAATACCTGGGAGCAATCTAAAGCCAGGACTCATATCTTGCTTATCTCAACCTAAGCTGGGCAGCATCTGAAGCTGTGGAGATGAGGTTTTTGATCCATGAAATACTAATACAATCAGTAATTTCAAACCTTCACTGAGCATGTCTTCTGTGCCAGGCCCTGGCTAAGCACTTTAGAGGGATAGTTTCATCTAACCGTCTCCCACCCGCCATCAATCCTATTACAATCTCCACTTTATAAAGGAGTGGAGACCGGTTAAGCACTTTTCCTCAGACCACACAGATAGTAAATAATTGGACCAGGATTCACACCCAGACCATCCAACCCCAGAGTCCAAGCTCCCAACCACCACACACTGTCCTTGGAGGCAGCAGATGTACAAACTTGACTTCATGAGCCCGAGGTGCACCCAGCCTAGTTTCATGGCGTGCATGAAAGGTGTTCCTTAAAAACAAGCCTGCTTAAGAAAGTGGATGTGGCTCAAGCAAGTGAGCTCCCGCCCCCCACATTAGAGATCCGGGTTCGGTTCCTGATACCTCCTAAAGAAGATGAGCAAGACAGCAAGCTGACGTGATGGGCTGGTGTGGCAAGCTGACTCAACAAGATGATGCAAAAAGAGACACACATAGGAAAACATAATGAGAGACACAACAAAGCAGGGAGCAGAGGTGGCTCAAACGATTAGGTGCCTCCCTCCCACATGTGTGGTCCGGGGTTTGGTTCCCGGTGCCTCCTAAACAAAGGAAGACAAACAGACACAGCAAGTACAAACGAGGGGGTGGGGAGAAATAAATTAATAAATCTTAAAAAAGAAAAAAAAAGTTTATTAAAAAAAAACAGGCTGCTCAGTGTGAGGGACAGTCTCCCATTATCTCCTAATAGGTGATGGGCGTGTGCAGCAGGGAAGCCGGATCCTACACCTCACACGTCCATGGCAGCTGACTTCAGCCTCCAGCTCTGGCTGGCTGGCTTGTGTCTGGCCAACCAAGCCTCCAAGAACAACCAGGAAACACGATTCAAAAACCGAAACCAGAAAGCAACATCCATTTGATGGCAGCAGAGAGCTACCACAGCAGCAAGGACTCAAGGGGCCAAGATCCCAGAGAGAAGGGAAACACAGAGCCAGGCGCCTGGCGTTCCTCTCTGCTCTTCCCTGTGTGGTACTTGCTGATTCCTAAGCAGGGACAAAACAGCTGAGAAGTCAGGCTCTTTCCCCGGTGGCTGTACAAGGAAACACAGAAGGGAGGGATTTGGAAGAGTTAGGTCTCCAAGACACACCCCACAGAGGGTTTTAGGACTGCCGGGGGGTGGGGACCTGGGTGATGAGGCCTCAGCCTCTCTCTCCATCCCTCTGCAGGCTTCACACCTGCAGCCACTGCACACCTGCCCCTCACCCCCAAACTCCCCCAGACTGTTGGACAGGTCAGCCCTCAGCTAAGGGTGGTGCTGCATTTGCCTCTCCAAAATTAACCCCTCCTCCCCCTTGTCCCCTTCCTCTTCTCCCCTCCCTCTGCTGCCCTTCTCACCTGAGCCACACCTGTAAACACTTGGGGTCCTCCTTCGGGTTCCTCTGGCTCCGTGTTTCCACTACACTTGGCTCCAATTACGTGAACCACCTCAGCTCCAGGTAAGAGTAGGGCCAATTCAAACCACGAGATTCCCATCATGGCTCAGGTGGTTCTAATTCTAGGGGGTAGGTGACCAGGAGGCAGGATCCTGAAGCCCATATTATGGAGACACTCTAATAATTATAAAATGATGCCCATTGGGTGCTCACCATGTACAAAGGGTTTTACATCTGTTATCTCATGTGCCCAATGACACGGTGCACTCCATGTGGTAGTGGAGTGTGAGCACCATTTTACAGATGAAGAAACCGAGGTTCCAAAAGGCTGTTTTAGCTGCTGAGTCATCTGCTTGCACTGCTGCTGGTGGAATTCAACTCAGTTCCCCTAGGGTGCATTCCTGTGATGAAAGAGAAGAGCAAGCACCTTCTTTTGGGATGAAGGACAGAGGACCAGTAATGTCCTCGGTCACAGCTTTGGGCAGCCGTGATGACTGGAGTGGGTAACACCCACCACCATCTGAGCTCCCCTGGGTGAAGGCCCAAATGGCTGGGCCCTTTGGACCCTGGGTTGGGGGGAGTAATGGCTGCCTCTAGAGATGCCTAATGGACCAGTTGGGCTCCCAACCAGGGAGAACCCCTGGTGGTGAGGCTTGGGGTGAATCCCACTTTGGGCCCCTCCGATATGTGTGTCCATGTGGCTGCAAGGGAAACCCTGAGTGAGATGGGGCATTGCAAAGTAGGCTGTGGGCTGTGGTAAAAAAGGGGCAGTCTCAGCCATTTGGCATTGGCATTGACCATTGTGATCATCATCATAATGAACATAGGCACTATTTCTTGAATATCGACTACAAACAAGGCACCTGCTAGGATCTTCTGCATCCTTGTTACTAAAGCTGGACCGTGGACCAGGAGCATCAGCCTCACCTGGGTGCGTGTTAGAATTGCGCCTCTCAGACCCCACCCCAGACCCACTGCACTTTAACGGGGTCCTGGGTGATTCACATGCACGCGAAGGTTTGAGAAGCTCTGCTTCATAGCTTATCTCATTCAGTCCTTGTACGGCATCCCCATGAAGTATTTTTTTCCTTCCTGTTTTACAGGTGAGGAGACTGGGGCCTGGAGAGGTGGAGTACATTACCCAAGAAGATCACTCAGGTTCATGGCTGCACTGGAATCTGAGCCCAGGGCAGGATTGCTTCAAAACCAAGAAAGACGTGATAGCGATCGCAATGCAGGGCTAGAAAGCGAAGCGATGAGAGCAGTGATTCCGAGCTTTGGGTTCTTTCTCATCTCCTCCCTTCCTTCAGAACACCTGACGCTCCCTTGGGGGTGGGGCAGGAGTAAGGGTGGGAGGACCTTATTCACAGGTTGTTCTGGGCCCTCACACCGCCCCCTCGTCCCCCGCCCCAGCTTGTGGGCTTCCCTCACCTGCTCACTGTGCCAGGTGTATATCTGTGCTGCGCAGGGAGGGCAGCCACTCAAGGCGCCAGTGAAGAGCCCGTCTGGCCTGTTCCCCCTCCCCCCCACCCTAGCGCCTCAGCCTGGCCCTGCTCCCTTGGTCACAGCAGCCAAGGGGGCATCCCGGAGCCCCTAGGTAAGCTCAGCTCCTAACGGCCAGCGACGTTCTCCATGTGTCCAGGGACTGGGGCAGGAATGTCACCCCGCCCCTCCCTCGGGAAGCCCCAAAGCTGTGCTATTCTCTGCCGGCAGCATCTCTGCCGGTGGGGCTGCGGCACATGACTCGTCTCATTCCAGACCTCTCAATCCTTCCCATTAGCTGAGATTGCAGGTTCAGAGCACAAACATCGCCGCCTGTCACTGCCGCCGCACGTCAAACATCAGCTGGGAATGGTCTCGTCTCCTTCAATCCATCACGCAGGGCTTCTATTGCTCTCTCTTCAAGACCCCTCTGGGGGCCCTTCCTCCAGCTCCAGGCCCGAGGGATCTGCTGGATTGAGAGGTAGGAGGAGAGGAGGCAGGGGAAAGGGTGGAGGTTATAGCCTTGCTCTGATGCAGGCAGGCTTCAATATTCCCGAGGGCACAGGGGATGAGGAAGGAGCAGAGGCCTTCCCAACTGCCCCCAGGGCCGGGGATCTGTGCTTGCTGTGGCTATTCTAGTTAGAACTTCCTTCATCTATTCTAGTTAGAACAGCAGATTCTGGGCCCCACCCTTGGACATGCTGAGTCCCACCTGGGGTGGGACCTGAGACTCTGCATTTTTAACAAGCCTGCTCCCTGTGAGTCTGATGCATCTGATCCCTGATTCCCAGTTTGAGAAACTTTTCTGGTGGAGCCCTGTATCAGTTAGATTCTCCTAGGTTACACCTTGGTAACAAACAGCTTCCAAATCTCAGTGGCTTAAAACAACGATTCATTTCTTGCTCAAGCTGGGAGCCCAGGGCTAGTTGGCAAGGAAGCTCTGTTTGATTGAGGTTACTTAGAGACCCAGGCTGACCATATCCCTATGGTCACCATGGAGAGGCTCACATCGGCATGTAGAAGCTCCAGCCTAGAAGTAACATGTAGCACTTGTGCCCTTAGCCATTGGCCAGAAACAAGTTAATAATAATGACTTCGTAGTAAGATAGACAGGATCTTGTCTAACTTCTAGGCGGTGGAGAAATATAGTCCTCCTGCATGACAGGAAAGAGAGGGGAAGGGGATTATGGGCAAACAGCTGTAATGCCTGCCACAAGCACTCAGGCCAAAGGCCCACCCACCCATTGCCTGGTGAAACCTCACCCACTGGCTGAGGGAGATATGGCAGAAGAGGGAAAGCAAGAGACAAAGGCCTGGACCCACCCCACTTCTGCAGCACTTTATGGTCTTCTGTATTTACTCACATGCAATTTCTCATGATCAATTCTCACCCCGCATAGTTACTTGTGAATGATTATTTATAAATAATGACACTGACACTTGGAGAAGCTAAGTGAATACCTAAGGTCACACGGTTAATTAAAGGGCAGGACTGAGTTTAGCACCAAGTGTTCAGGCTCCCAGACCAGGACTCCTCGTGGTTCCATGAACTGGTCAGTTGGGGCTGGGCCTCCTCCAGTAAGCTGGGTCCCTGTGCCCCGTGAAAGTCCTCTACTTCACCTGCATAGGGTCAGTCCCACTCTCCAAACCCTGTGATGCTACTGGCAGCCCATTTCTCTTTCCTCCGTCTTCCAGGAGAAGGGAGACTCTCCCAAGCACCAGCATTCTCCATCAGCACTTCAGCAACCCCCACCCCCCAGCCAAGCCCAGCAAATAGCAAACATCAGGAATCTATTTCAAGGGCTGTGGGGAAGGCAGGTGCTGCAAATGAGTAGTGTGCCTGGGACTAAGTAGGGTTGCTGTGGGATGGTCCAGGCCCGTCACTAGGGAGAGGTGGGGTGGGGTGGGGATGGGATGCCTAGCTAACTGTAATGGTTAGGCTAATGTGTCAACTCGGCCAGGTAATTGTGTCCAGGTGTTTGTTCCAACAAGCCCTGGGCTAATTGTAATACAAGAGCATTTATGGACTTCAATCACCAGTGAGTTTACTGCATGGATGGCTGATTACATCTGCATCAATCAGGGAGATTACATCATCAATGGCTGGCACTTTTATCCAATCAG
>JAQZBX010058993.1:0-17631 GCA_029593785.1 Cabassous unicinctus | reverse complement strand
AGATAAATAAATCTTTAAAAAAAAAAAAAAGAAGAAGCGCTTTCCCTCCCCATTCCCCATTTATTTGTTTGTTTCTTAGTATCAGAGGGACTAAAAAATGTGTTTTTAAATATAAACAGTTCCATGGGGGGTATAAAGGTGTGTTCTACATTTTGGTATTTCAAAGTATTGGTGCCAATTCCTTCTGCCTCCACCATCATGTGTAGCATCAGAAGGACCCAGGTCAAATCATAATTGTGAAAGGGACTAAATCATTTTTAATATTTCCTCAATTCACTCACTCAACAAACATGTACAGAGCATCTACTATGGCACTGAGCTCTGGAGCCCCAAAGCTGAATCTGACCATGGCCTCACTAGTGAGGGAGACAGGCAGCCAAGCAAATAACTTCTTTCCAACCCAATGGGAGCTGCCGCTGAGCAGTGAACAAATCACTCGGAAAGCAGGGGAAGAAGGGAGACAGGAGCTTCTCTGAGACGTTACATTTGGAACCGTCTTGAAGAATGAATAGGAGTTCTCCAAAAGGGAAGGGGGAGTGTGCCTTCCAGATGTGTTTGGAAATCAGTGAGGAGTCAATAGACCTAAATCGTGGAAACTGTGGAATTGGAGGAGTGGAGATAGAGATAGATAGCAAAACAGATAAAGATATATAGAGATAGGTAGATAGATATATAGATATAGATATAGATATAGATATAGATATAGATATAGATATAGATATAGATATAGATATAGATATAGATATATAATGGTGTCACACAATGGACACTTTTATAAACCTGCTCTTTTTATTAATTAACAACTCACTATGGACATTTTTTTCCATGTCAGAAAATGCAGATGAGGTTCAGTAGGTTCTTCAATGAGTCATTTCCATTGTATGCACAGGCCATGATTTATTTAACCAATCCCTCACCAATGGACAGGCAGGTGGTTTCAATTTTTTGGGGGGTGTGATGAGGCTACTACAATCATTTTCTTCCTTCTCTCTTACTTATCTGATTATTTCCTTAAGATAAATGGGGAGAGACTGTTGACTTCCAAGATCAAAGCCAAACCTGAAGGATTCGAGGCCTTGCTGCGTCACAGGCAGCAGTTTTAGACTGCCTGCTGTTTTCCCTTGTGCATGCCTTATCCCTGCAGCGGGAATAAAGGGCTTCTGGGGAGGTTGCCTCCCTGCCCACCGAAGCTGTGTGTGGAGCATGAAAGCTGGGTTTAAGCTAACGACTCACACCACTTATTGTCAACGCAGATGATTTAAGGCTCCAGACAGGCACATTGACATTTTCTAGACATAAAAGTTAGAGCCTAGCTAGACCAATATCCTGTCCCAAGATGCCAGAAAGAAAAAATATGAAGAATGGAAGGATTTCAGAGCCACTCTGTCTAGAGACAGGGAGGGAGGCAGGCCTAGAGACCTCACAAATGATTTACCTCAACTGGGTAGAAAGAATGCAAACTGCAAGGCCAAATGATTCAAATCCTGCAGTCTCGGGCAAGTCACCTAACCTTGTTGAGCCTTGGTTTCCTGGGGTGTAAAATGAGAAGATGATGCCTACACCCTAGAGTTTGGTGAGGATGGACTTAGATAACAAATGCAAAGCAACTGGTAGAGAGCTGGACAGTCAGAGTCCCAAGAGGAAACATTACTCGCCACCGAATAGTGCAGCTGAAGAGACTTTATGGCAGGAACTTCTTAGACAAGGGTGGGCAAAATTAAGGGATTCATGTTTGTCTTCCGAATGTCCCTGAATCAGGTACACGGCTGCCTTTAGCAGTTCATACAGCAGAAAGCAGTGGTCCTGCAAGGCAGTGATGGAGCAGGGTCACTGGAGAGGACCAGGCCTGAGGAAGGCAAAACCCAAGATGGGCTCAGGTGGATTGCGGCCAGAAACCCAGGTAAACAAGCCATTGAGTCAGGGACACCAAGATGCACAGGCGTTGGAATTCATCTAACTCAGCCCTTGCTTTAGAAATTAGAAAAGAGCAGCCCAGCTTTGCCTAAGGTGTTCTAGTTAGCTGAAAATACAGAACTGAAATATTATGACTCCAGAACCAGCTCTTTTGCAGGGGTGAGGGTAAATATTATTGTTTATATAAATCCATGCATCAAAATTTTTTATAAAACATCAATGCACTTATTCCTCAAGTTGCATTGTCCCTTGTTAAACTTAGATTAATTGGCCCTTAGGAACTTTGCTCAGTCTAATCTATAAGAAATCACAGTAGCCTCTTTTATAGACTCAAATAAGTAGAGAGTAACCACAAGTGGTTATTGTGGTAGTAAGCAAAATAATGTACTAATGTGCATGACAGTGTTTTTTTTTTACAGCAAACGATGATGATTAGGATGATGGTAATGATGGTGGATGTTATGGGTAGCTGTCATCTGGGCCATATCCATAAAGTGGAAATATGTTTCTCCTATTAGCTTTGCAATCTGAGACCCCAATCCTCTGGCCTCATCATCTCATCATTACCAATTCCCTAGAATAGTGGTAGTCCCATCTACTGCAAGGCACTTTATCCTCTTTCTCCTTCCCAGGAGTCAGTTCTGGATCACATTCTATAGCACCTATGCCTGCGGGCAGTATGCAGGCATATACCTTGGGAGCTGAGCCCACTTTGGAAGGCAGGGAGATTACTGAGTAGGGGCACATAGGAGAAGGGAAGCTGATAAAGCCTTCACTGATGAGTTGCTTTCCAAAGTACTCTTGTATTTCTTTTCTTCTTAGAAATTTGAGATATACAACCACAGTAAACAAATTCATTCATCCAATATTCACTTATTGAGTACCTACTTTGTGGCAACCACTGAGATTGCTGGGGAAACAAAAATGAATAAATGTTGACCCCTACCCTCAATGGACCCCACTAGTCTATGCCCTCCTGGGTGGATTGTGGGCACTCCAGGACCTTGTCAAATTCATCTTTGTCCAGGACCTAGCACAGGAGGAGGTGCTCAGTGCACTTTGGTTGAACTGAAGGAGCTCAGTCTAATGGGGGAGGTAGTCAAGCCAATTAACTACAATTGGACATACACAAAAAGGATAGAGAAAACAGAGGAGGGGGACCTAATGCAAAATGGGGGCTCATGGTCAGCTTTCTGGAGGAGGTGGCACCTAAGCTGAGTTCTGAGACACATAAGAAAAAACTACAAGAAGAAGCATGTGGGAGGAGGCAAGGTTTGGCAGAAGCAAGCTAATGCAACCTTAGCTTTTTGTCTCCCCTCGCTTGCTCTTCTGCTTGACATCCAGCTCCTCTCCCTGCACAGCTGACAGAGATTTTCACTTCCCATAGAAGCATCGATGTGAGGCCTGTTCTGAGCTACTTGGGAGAACCACTTGACTTGAGGACAGGAGGAAAATCACAGTGGGCCTTCCTGCCTGGCTTGACAAACCGAGAAAAGAGACGGCATTGATTCTGATGAGGAGCAGGAACCAGGAGGCCAGAAGAGGGTGGAGGGAAGGCCCTGGCAGGAGCAGCTTCCATTCTGGAGACCTTTCTCCTGCTCTCTACGCAGATTAGGGCCGGGGACATAGTCCGCAGGTCCCACTGGCCGCCTCTCGCCTCCTCTGTGGTTAACATCAGACAAAGGCACAGAGAGCGTTCACCCCAGAGCCGCAACGTGCCTCAGATTTCAGAACAGGTGACTCAGCTGTCCTTGCCACTTGGAGCTTGTAAGCCAGGCCAGAGCTGGGCTCGGGGCCAGCTGAATCTCTCCTGGCAGAGAACGTGCTCTCCGTACTGCTCAGGATGAATCCTTTCCCCTTAGCATGATGGGCCCCTGCTTACCAGCCCCAGCTCTCCCCACTCCTCACCCTTGGTCTACACTCACCTCCAGTTGCCCAGATACTCGTTTTCCTTGCTTCCAGAACTTTGCACATGCTGTCCCCTCTACCTGAGACGTTCTTCCCTAGCCCTACCCCTTTACCTGGTTAACTCCTGCTCCTCTTTCAGGTCTCATCTCAGAAATCCCTGCTTCTGGAAGTCTCCATGATTATACCCCAAAGTCCAGATAAGCTGCCTCTCCTTTGAGCTCCCATTGCATCCTAAACCCCCCCCATCAATGCTCCTGGAGGGTAGAGAACATGTTTTCTTTATGTCTATACCCCCCAACACCTAGCACAGCACCTGGCCTCCAGTAGGCATCCAACTGAATGAATGAATGTTCACCCTCTCATGATAGCCCATGAGGGCCTGACTCCAGTCAGGAGGGGGAGAAAGCCAAGGTTGCTCTTCAGCTGAAGGGTCCGTCTCCGGAGGCCAAGAGAGCACCTTGTGCAAGAAAGACCACTCCCTTATATTGGCAAAGGGTTTTCACACACGCCTTTCTATTTCATTTCCCCACCAATTTCTGGGGTAGGTATTATCGCCTCCACTTTACAGATAGGGACCTGAGGCCAGGGAACTTAGGTGAGTTGCCTGAGAGTACACACTGGGAGATAACAAAGAGGGGACCCCACAGATACCCCCAGGGGGTCTGACTCCAAGTTCAGCACTGTTTTCACCAGCTCCTTCACTCTTCCATCGCACTTCCCAGGCCCCTGGCCCGACCCAGGTTAAGCCTGTCAGCCTAAGAGCCAGAGAACCTGCCACTGCTCTGGCCACTCCACAAAACACCCTTATGGGCTGGCCTGACCCTCCTCAGGGTAACATAAGGGGCCCAATTCTCTACCAGCCCCCACACATACACACATTTAAATGCCTATTCTATAGCTCATGTGTATCAGTCCACCTCCATCAGGAAAACAGAGAGGTGGGAGGTAACTACAGGTAATTTATCACAAAGTTCTGGGAGGGTTGATGGGGCAAGTGGAGCCCATGAGTTCAGGCACTACTGATGCTATTGCTGAAAGAATGGCTCCCACCTTCTGGTCTCACACGGGTGCCTATTATCTGCAAAATGTAACTGGAATCCAACTGACAAGGGAATCTGGAGTTTATGGATTTTCCGGTCTCAGTGGTACAGAAAAAGTATAAAAGAGCAGGTATGGAGCCGAGCACTAGCCAGCAACATCTGATACACCATGTTTAGGGTCACCAGAGAATAAGGTTGATGTCTCCAACAGACCCTTGTGAGACTAAACATATGCAGAGTGGACCTTTGTCATGTTTTCTGGCTGTCCTGTACTTTTTGACAGTCTTCTTATGTTTGAGGACTTCATGCCTTCCATCCCATGACTAAGGTTACAATCCCACTTTGCCAGCCTCCCTTGCAGCTAGGGCCTCAGCTCCACAAACCAGATGCACCAGCAGGAACAATTGACATAGAAGTGAGCAAGCACCATAGTGCAAGGCTGAGTTTTTGTTGTGGAAGGGGTGTTGGTACTGGGGTAGCTTCCATGTTGCAGTCAAGCCACATTCCTAGCACAGAAGGGCTGAGGTACAACCGTTCCATCTAATGCTGGACGTGGCAGTTTCATTATCAGCTTGGATCTGCAGCAGAATTTGTATTATTCCCAGGAGCTCAGCCTCAAACCTGATTCTTCAGCTCGGCCAAATGACTTTCTTAGTTACCCAATAATCTTTATTAGACAAACATTATAATGTTCTTAGATAAAAGTATACAAATCATGAGTACAGCTCAATGAATCTTCAAAACGTGAACCTACATGTAAAACCACTACCTATCTCAGTAAGTAGAGCATTACCAGTATCCCCAGAAACATCCCCCATGGCCTCTCTCAATAACTATCCCCCTCTCCAAATGTAATCACTAACCTGAATTCTAATACCATAGATTAGTTTTGCCTATTCTTGAATTTTGTATAAATGGAGTCATACAGTATATACCCTTTTGCAGGTAACTTCTTTCACTCAACATTATATTTGTGAGATCCACCAACTTACTGCTATCCATAGCAATACTTTGTTCATTTGTTGATGTCCAGAGTTATATAACATTCCATTATATGAGTAAACCACAATTTGTCCCTTCTATAGTTGATGTACAGTGGGCTGCTTCTTGGCTTTTGTGAATAATGCTGCTATCAGCAATCTTATACATGTCTTCTATGTGCATTGGAATGGTAGACAATCATATGACGGGAGGCAGAACTGGAGCTAACCCAGATTTTTATAGAGAAAAAAAAAGTGACTTTTGGAAAAACGTTTCCCCAAACTAGCTTTAAAGCAAGTAGTCATCCCTAACGGCGGGAAAGGAGTGTGGCTGCCCCGAACCCTCCATAGCCCCTATAATGAACCCCATATGGTGTTATGGCTGGTGATACGCGAGGCTACTGTGGCTTCACTGCAGCAGGACACGACGGAGTAAGCAGAGGCACCAGCTCTCTGAGCCTCAGTTTCCTCATCTGTAACAGTAACACCAACTTCACAGGGCTGTTGTGAGGATTAAATTGATGATTGATCCGAAGGGAAGGGGGAAAAGGCTGCCGGCAGTCTTTGTCCGTGATGCTTCACAAACTAGCTCCTTGAGTTGTCTCAATAATCTTAGGAGGTGGGTCTCATCCTCCCCTTTATAAAGATGGAGAAACAGAGGCTCGTGGATTTTTTTTTAAAGATTTATTTATTTATTTACTTTTATCCATTTTAACCCCCCCTCCCCCGTTTTTGCTGTTTTGTGTCCATTCACTGGACAATTCTCTGTGTGTTTCCTGTGCTCTCCTCTCATCCTTCTCCTCCTGTCTTCACTGGGATTCGATCCGGGGAAACTCCAATGCGGGAGAAAGGTGCTCTGCCACCTGCGCCACCCTAGTTCCTGGTTTTTCGGCGCATCTCATCTTGGCTCTCCCTTGTGTCACTCTCCTGTTACGTCATCATCTTGCTGCGTGGCTCAGTGGGGCCTGGTGGCGCACCCGCTCGCAAGACCTGGAGGCCCGCCTGCCTTCTATACTTTTTTTATTTTTACTGGGAGGTCCCGGGGATTGAACCCAGGTCCCTCCATATGGGAGATGCCCAACTATTTGAGCCACGTCCGCCCCCCAAGGTTCATGGATTTTTGATAATTTGCTCCAAGTTACAGAGCTGGGAAAAGGGCAGCATCAGCTTTACCTATCTCTGTAAAACTCCCCACTCCATGTTGACTATCAACAGAAGGTATGGATTTGGGTCCTACAACCAACTATGGGGTCAAGTCACCAGCTGCCTCTAAGCCTTGGGGTCCTCCTTTGTAACATGAGGACAGTAATTCCAACATCATAGGCTAGTTGTGAGGATCAAATCAGCTTACGGTTGGGAAGGGAAGGGCAGGAGGTAGGGGAGCTAACATTCACTGTGGATGGTCAAATGATTGACATTAGCTGATTTACTCCTTCCTTCTGAGGTAAGAGCCATCCTCCAATTTTAAAGTGAGGGTCAGATGATAGCCTTCTAGCTCTAGTATTTGGCATTTGGGGTGCCGTGAATGGGTAACCCCAGCATTTGGGGGTGTCGTGAATGGGTAATCCAGAAGCCCAGGGGGAATCCAACCCCCAGCTGCCCTCATTACTCCGGTTTCCAGTTCCCAGCAAGGGAAGAAGGGCGCCCCATCGCAAGTCACCCGTAAGGCCAGACCCCAGCCTCCTCTACCTCCTCGCACAGTCTTTGTTCCTCAGGCCCTGCAACCATCTTCACCCCTCCCAACAGACACCCACTGGGGGGGCCTGCACTGTGCGCTCCCCTCCCAACCCCCCACTGCTATCAAGAAAGCCATCGTCAAATGCACACACTCAAAATGCTAAAAGATTGCGTTTTTATTTTTCAAGGGCCCATTCCCTAATCACAAGTGGCCACTTAGTCGGAATGGGGCACAGTAATGTTGATTAATGATTATGCATCTCTCAAGAGAGTTGGCAATGCTCAACTTGGTCTCACGCCTCAGTACCCTCCCGAGGTGCACATTAATCAGGGCGGCCGTGGCCGAAGTTATAGGCGCGGCAAGTTATAGGCGTGACCGGGAACCTTTCGGCAAGAGCGCGCCAGGACTCAGGGCACTGGGGAGGCTCGGGAGTCCGGCTGCCTTTACTCCCCACCCTCCTCCCTTCCACTGCGGTGGCGAGTGGCCAGGCTTGGGGACTTTGCTTCCTCACTCAGCTGCCTGGCTCTCCCCTCTCATCACACCCCATGAAGGTTTGAATATTAATAAGATCCCGCACTCAGACATTTCATCTTAATGATTTTAAGGTGCTTTTTTTTTTTAATTCCTTTTCACTGTGTGACAGATACAAAAATTATTGAGTGTTCCCAGCTCCCCCCGCCCCCCTCTCTAAAGGAAATTTTATCTTTGCCCATGCAGTTTCTCTCACACACACCTCCCTCCCACCACTGGCTCTTCTTCCTTTTGACCAGTTCCCAAGTTTTGGGAATGCAGAATCTGGAGAATGGGCTGAGAACAACCAAACTAGGGGCAAGAAGTAAAAGAAGAGGGCGGGAGAAACGTTGAGAGATTCAACAATTTAAGTTTGGGGAACAGTGTTCTAAGAGATGGAAAGTCAGAGGTTCTAGAACAGCCTCAGATGTGAGGGAGGAAGGGAGTGGAGCATTGTAAGAAGAACTGGGTGGGGGAAAGACAGGTGAGCAAGTGCTGGCACTCATACGCAGTGGGGTGGGGTGTAAGCTGGTGCAGCTGCTTTGGAAAACTGACAGTTCCTACCACAGTTGAGCATGTGCATACCGGGTGACCCAGCAATTTCCACTTCTTGAAATTAGGTATGTTAGGTATAGACCCAGCTGAGACGCATCCATAGGTTCACCAAAAGATACATACTAGAGTGTTCATAGCACTATTATATTCTGAAACTACGCCAATGCCCATCAACAGTAAATTGGACAAATAAATGGTATATTCATACAATGGAATAGTATAGAGCAACTAGAATGAAAGCGCTACAATTACAGGCAATAACATGGATGACTCTTGCAGACATGTTAAATAAAAGTCAGCCACAAAAGAATATGTAATATTCAAAATCAGGCAAAACTAACCTATGCAGTTATGTCAGAATTGGGGTTCACTTTTGGGGAGAGGGCTGGTGACTGCAAGGGGGTTCAAGAGGGCTTCTAGGGGACTAGTATTGTATTCTGATTGAAGTGCTAGTTATACAGGTGTGTTTAGTTTTGTAAAACTTTAAGCTGTACATTTATGTTTGGTGCAATTTTCTGAATGTATGGCATAGAATAAAATTTACACACACACAAAGCAGCAGCACTGTAGAACATCTGTTCTTTGAACTTCTCAAGGAAAGACAAATTACTGCATAATTGCTTCAATGGCTGAAATATATTTGTGTGAATGTAACACTGTGGTGAGACAATGCATTGTATCCTCCAAATTTTAATGTTCCTTCTATGCACACAGGAAGACTGTTTCTGAGCTTCCCTTGTGGTTAGTTGGAACCATGTGGCCGAGTGCTGACCAACAGAGTGTGGGCAGAAGTGAAGTATGCTACTTTCAGCTCCTGGCTCCAATATTTCCTGCACAATCCTCCACTGGCTCTCAGTCCGTTCACTGCCTGCAAAGGAGTCAATGGTAGGCTCTGAGATCCTGGGGGGATGATGGATAGTTCTTACCATGGCACACAGAGACACACAAAAACATTTAAAATCCCTGCACTGGATGGAAGGAACCCAAGTCCTTGAATAACTGCCTGGAGCAGAGCCCCTCCTCGGCCCTCTCATTCCACTTCAGCCCCATACCTCTGCCTCTCTCCGTCACACACACATTGGACTGTGATTTGAACAAGGAATACCTCTGCTGAGATGTTTGATAGTGACTTGGGGGTTGTTAGTTGCAGCTACTAACCAAGCTGACTACCTATACGAAGTACTTCTTACTAACAGAAGGCCATTGGGGTCTTAGGTCTCCAAGTGCAACTTTCTCTCTCTTGTAAATGGGAATGGAAATGAACAATCTTTAAGGGAAATACTTGTTCCTCACTCCTGTATTTCCAAAAAGGACAGGGAATTTCTACTTTATTTCCCAGGAAGGAAAAGTAAATATGAAATTCTTGGTTTTCTCCCAAAAGGAAGACTTATGTGGTTGAGGAGTAGAGGAAAGAACCTCATGTGGCCAACTGAGCCTATCTGCTCTTCCCCATGGTAAACGTACAGCAATAGACTGTCCTTGCAGGGTATCCAGCTGTGCCAGTGACCAGAATCTTCCAAATTCTGGGGTGCAGTCTTAAGAAGCCCATGTGGCTACTTCCCTAAGTCATATGCTCCAATCCAGCTTTCCGCGGTAGTGAAGTTAACATTTTGATCTCCATCTGACAACTCTCCGTTGGTTCCAAACAATGGAAGGAAGGAGCGTTCATTTATTGGCCTCCTAAAAAAACAAAGACTAAGAAAGGAGCTGTTCTCTGCAGCAATGGCTCAGAAATGAGGCCAAATTAGAACTTAATCATTTTTAACAGAAGTTAGGAAGTTTCAAGGGATTTGTTAAAGGATGAGGCAAACGGGACTAGATCGGGGGTGGGGGGGGTGGATAGCAGAACGTGGGGTTGAGGAAACGCTAGCTGTGACCCCTTTCCTTCTTCCCAATTTAGATTAGCTTCATTTTTGTCTTTTACATATTAAGGCTTTATTTGAACGAGTTGTCTGTCTAAACATAGTTTTAAAACATCTGATTTATTCTTCTAGGTACCTCTAGCTTAAAGGATCTTTGAGCCTATATAAGAAATCCAAAATTACATTTTTGTAATGTTTTGCCAGTGGTAGAGGTCTCCAACAAAAGTGGACAGATACCGCGATCTAGAGAAAAGCCTGGTGGTCAGCTTCTAAATTAAAGCTCTTTCAGGTAGAAGGAAGAGAGGCATCTAGGTTACTTTAGCTGTTGGGGCAGCAGTGCTCAACCCTTTTTTCTGTGCTGGGCAGTTTGAATGGCAGAGTTTGAAAGGGGAGAGATACCAATAGGAGAAAGAAAAAAAAAAGTTTTGCTAGGCCAGAGATAGGGTTGAGAGTGTTCCAGGTGTTTTAGCTTCCCATTTGCTACAACAAATACCATACAATGGGTTGGTTTAACAACTGGAATGTATTGGCTCAGGGTTTCAGAGGCTAGAAGGCTTGCATCCTCCTGGTGTCAGCATCTTCTAGTCAGTCGGCAATCTTTGGGGTTCCTTGGCTTTTCCATCACATAACAATGCACGTGGCAGTGCCTTTTCCTTTCTCTTCTGGGTTCCGTTAACTCCTAGCTTCTGGAAGCTCCCTGTGGCTTCTGCTACAGGGTCCAATTTCCTTTGCTCATAAAGACTTCAGCCATATTAGATTAAGGCCCAACCTCATTCAGTTTGGGCATCTCAACTAGTAACAGCCTCAAAGGTCCTATTTATAAAAGGGTTTTCACCCACAGGACCAGGGGTTGGCATATGAACATGCCTTTTTTTTTTTTTTTTTTTGGCGGGGAGGTGGGGGGCATATCCCTAACAAGGTGTGCAAGGTAGTAGAACGGGGCACATTGCATTCAAGGAATTGAGAGGAGAGTTGGGAGGTCATTAGGAGGCCATTAGTATGTGGCTTAGTTTCCCAGGGCAGCTGCAAATTACCATAAACTTGGTGGCATAAAGCAATAGGAATTTATTTACTCATGGTTTTCAAGGCCAGAATACTGTAATCTAGGTGTGCTTCCTGCGAAGGCTCTAGGGGAAATTCCAGTTCTTGGCTCTTCTAGCTTCTGGTGGTTCCAAGAGTTCCTTAAGCCTGCTTGGCTTATGGCCACTTCATTCTGGTCTCTGTCTCCGTCTTCACATTACCTTCTCCTTGGTGTGTCTGCCCTCTCTTCCATCTATCAGCTCCCCCTCATTATTTCTTATAAGGACACTTGTCACTGAATTCAGGGCCAACCTGCTAAGGCAGGATGGTTTCTTCATTTCAAGATCCATAACTTAATGACCTCTGCAAATTCTTTTTCCAAATAAGGTAACATTTGTAGGTTCCAGGAATTAGGGCATGGACATAGCCTTTTGAGAGCCCCCATTCAGCCCACTACAGGGGGCACATCAGAATCCTGGGTACTAATTATACAAAAAGAAATAATCTTTTTTTTTTTAGCAGAATTCCTGTTTCCCTGACCCAGTCTTGCTTTATATTGGGCAAATAACTTTGATAAGCCTTTCTAAGGATAGGTCTGATTTACTGCAAGGCTTTTGTTTTTGCTGAGTATAGAGGTTTAGGGCCTGAGTTAAACTGACTAAGACATTAGAGGGGATGGAAAGGCTATACGGGGAAAAGGTGAGAGAATGAGGGAGCTGACTGATAGCTAGAGAATTCAGGTTATGAAATGTATTCATTCCTTCAACATTTATCTCAGAGTACTCATGCCACGCTTTGTGCCAAGTATGAGGGACAGATACTGCCCTGCTCTCAGGTGAGGGGAGTCACCTTGCTTGTGATGCTCAATAGCAATTCTCTCCACCATCTCCCCCCAAAATCGTCAACAAAATCTACACTGCTTGCTAATGCTCTGTAGATGAGCTTAAGGAAGGAGATAGGAGGAAATGCTGCCTCAATTAGGTTGAAGAAGGCGAAGCCAAGGCTGCTCACAGGAGGCCAGTCACAGGTAGTTTACACATTTTGTGGGTTTTAGGCATCCGGCATCCACTTCACTCTTTCTTTTGGCAAGAACATCCGGATTTCCTTTTGGAAAATTACCCCTCCTTCACTGGGGAGTCTTAATGTGTGGGACCATCAATCAAATGTTTTTCCCTAAACTTATTGCCATGGGAAAGACACAAGGTCCAAGCTAGGATAATGAGACAAAAGGAAGCGTTAAAGAATAGAATAAAGAGGCAGAGGTGACCATTTCAGCAGGAAATCTGGTTCCTGCAACCTGGATCCCCAAGGCTGTCCAGGTTCCTACCCTTCCCGTGTCAGGTTTCTCAGCAGGTCCTTGGAATCCGTGAGCTATTCTCTATCCTTCCAATAAATGCCCTGTTTACTGAAGACAGCCAGAGTTCTTTTTAGGTACCTGCGATCAGAGAACTCTGACACATGGATTATGAAAGTCCTAATCCCTCCTCTCCAACAGGAAGAATCTTTGGTTTAGAGGTGATGAGGGTCTACCCATGGGAACAGGTATATCTTACCTCCTAAGAGCCAAGTTTACTACTTCTGTGTCAAGACAGTTTACAATCAAAATCCAAAATCCAAGTGAGCAGTGACTGCCATTAATTAACAAGGACACTCACTACATCAGTGCCAGCCCTCAGGAAAAGGCCAACTTGTTGACAAAGAAGGGTGAGATCAAATTTATCTGGGTCAGGGTAAGGCTTCAGACGGCAACGAGTACCATGGGCTCAGTGAACATTTCTTTTTGTGTTGTTTTTTTCCCTTTATTTTTAAAGGAGCTTTAGGTTACGTAAATGTTACATGGAAAATATAGAGGATTCCCATATGGCCCACCCCTCCCCCTCCCAGTGAACATTTCTTAAGTGACCCTTCGGCCTTGCACCTAGTTCTCTGAGACCCTAATGACGTGGCAGGGGTTTCTCCTTTCCAGATACCCATGCATTTGTACAGGCCACTGGGGAATTCCCCTGGAGAGAGAAAGCTAAATGTATACCTTCAGTTAATTTTTCCAAATGGTCTTGCCTATACCGAGTCTACTTTTGCCCAAATCACCCAAAGTACTCAAACCCATTAGCAGATAATTATACGCTGTAGATATAAGCCGTTTAGCAGCTTTTGAAAAAGTATTTTCATCTTGAGTCCATTCTTCCCAATATCTCCAACCTCTCCTAATACGCTGCTTCTAAGCCGCTTCAGGGGACTACAGTTCCCTTATAGGAACAACAAAGAACCTTTTAAGGCTCCTGGGAGACCAGGACATGCTCTCTCTCCCCAAGCAGGCCAAATCCCTACCCAGCCTATGACCCAGGACAAACTTCAATTCAGGGCAGCAAACACATAAGCACCTGTATGAGAGGCACTGTGCTACCTCCTGGGAACAAAGCAGTGAACAAGATGCAGTCCCCGCCCTCGTGGTGCTTACAGACCACAGGAGAGACAGGAAGCAGATGGTTAGAGGCGGGATGAGCGTCACAGAGCAGAGATCAAGGGGCCAGCAGACCATATGGAGACATTTTGTCTAGCCCAGATCTAGCCAGGCCTTCTGATGACACAAGGTTTAAGCTGGGACCTGAAGGACTGTGCTAAGAGTGGGCAGCAGGAATCAAGGGAATTGCAACTCCTTCACCAGGGCCTCTGCAAAGCTGGCCCCACTTCAGAAAGAGATCGTGCTCTAAAAGTACATTTTCAAGTTAATGGGTTTGGAGCTTATAATGTATTTTCCCAAACCAATGCAGTTACAAATTGCCTTGGTCTCCAGGCTGGTCCACCAGCACCCAATTATCTGCAATGTGCTGCACCAAGGATACCCAGAAATAGCATTTTAACAAGGCTTGCTTCTCTGGGAAACTTACAGTGCAACCTGATGTCCAGCGGCAACTCCTGTGATAAGCCCTCCTTTCTCCCCTGAAGTCCCAGCAATTCGGCTCTGCGAGAGGCCTCTCCAATCCAGCCCCCAGCTCCCTGCCCCACTGCCTTGGTTCAGGCCAACCCTGTCCTTGAACCTGCACCACAGCAACCAACTCAAACTCAACTATCCTGCCTTCAGTCTCTCCTCCCTCCAGGCTTTCCCTCCACACTGCAGCCAGGTACTGTTTAAAGAACAAATGTGAAATCCTTTCAATGGTTCCCCATTGCCCACCAGCTGAAGTTCCAAGCTATGACATAAAAAGCACTGCGAGATTACCCCCCCCCATGTACCTTTCCAGCCTCTTTCCTTGCTGCTTCCTTCAAAATTCCCTGCCCTTGCTGTTCTTCTGGCTGTTCCTTTTACCTAGAACATATAGCTTTTCCCTAGTTCTTCTTAGAATTTCTTATCCACCTTTCCAAGAACTGACCCTTCTGTTCAAGACTGTCACTCATTTCTATCCTGGCAGTTTATCAAATTGTATAATCACTTGTGTTTACTTATTCAGCAAATATGTGAGGACCTACTATGGATCAGCTGTCTGCCTCAGAAGAGCACACCCTGAAGGCAGAGACCGTGTCCTATCTGCACCTACCCAGGCACTCTTCAACAGGCACCTGGTGCACACATGTAGATATTGATTTATGTTTACACTCTCAGGCCACAGAGCAATTGCCCCTAGGCATGGACAGCTAAATGTATATCTTCCATTAATGTTTCCAAATTTATAACTTCAATTTTTACAAATATTCTTGCCTACCTCCAGCCTGTACCAACAGTCACTCTGTGCCATTTGCTTATTGTCAACCTCGGAGCTTTGGCTTCTGCAACTTGAAGCTGAGGTCTTAACCCAGGGTTAGATTCCTATCTTGTCTGACACTTTCTAGCTGCTTGATCTTAATCAAGTGACTTAACCTCTTAAATTTCCTTATTTGGAATATGGGAATACTACCTATTTCACAAGTAGGTTTAAACAATGGTTCTCAGACCCACCAAAATATTAGAATCATTGGGAACTTTACAATATGTAGAATGGGAAAAATGCAAAAAATCTGCATTTTTTCAAAGCCTCAATTGATTCTCATATATAAGCAGAGGGGGACACCATAGATTGAAGGCTTAAATTATGCATAAAGTACCTGTTACATTAATGTTCAATACAGGTGTGCCCCTGAAGATGGGATTTCTACCCTAACAGAGTTGTTTATGAGAATAAGGGGAGCACACGGAAAAGCATCCAGGGCTTAAATCACTCGTGGAAGGAATCATATGACACACTCACTCCCAATTCCAATTTAAATCACCAGCAGCACTCTGGAAAGCAAACAAGGGAACTCCCAGCAGAGGCGTGTTTGCTCAGCCCAGTCTTCCAATCCCAACAGCGAAAAGTCCAATCAGAGAGGAGAGGCTTTTTATAAAGGCTAAGATTTGTTGATTCAGAGTATTAAGTCAATGCTAAAAATTTAGAAGGAGAAGGGACCTCACAGAAACAGAGTTGGCAATGAATAAAGCAGCTGGCAACTGCAGCATCTCCTATTATTAGATAAGTGTTACTCAACAGGCCACTTAGAAGACAACAATATTGGCAATGTGCTGTCCTTCAATATAAGCAGGATCCGTCTTTTCCAATGTCTCGATATTTTCCCAGGAACAGAAGGATAAACAGTCCTGCTCCTTCTCATCTCCCTGTCTTGTGAGAAATCAGAAAAGGGCATCTGCCTTCAAGTATCCTTGAATTCTTACACGGAAAGGGGATTAAACTAATTCTCCAGGATTCCAGGACTCAGACGCATGTGTGGAAGCCACAGAAATGCCATCAAGCATATTACAGTCAGATAGTTTAATGAAGCATCCTATACTTCGTTAAAAATTAAAACCCAGGAATTCTGCTTCCAGAAATTAATCCTACAGATAGACTCCAACACATGGACAGAAGTTATGTACAAAATGTTTGCTATGTCTCTATAATAGGAATAATACTGGAAACGTCCTAAATGCCCACCCACCAAGCAATGACTGGTTACAGAAATTAGGTAATATCTAAAAGAGGCAGCAGAGCAGGGATGCGGAGACTTCAGACAACCTTCAAGCTGTACATTTTAATTTCCAATTTTTACCAGTAAAAGGTATAGTTACAAAAGGGAAATTCTCTATACAAAATAAGGATTTTTTTCTTAAAGAAACTCCACTGACATGTCTTGCTTTGTCAAGTCAAAACTCAAACAGCTTGCGTAGCTCAAATTATTCCAAAAATAAAAGATAGGTAAATCCATACAAAATCAAGAAAATTATCGGCTTCCTAAATGTGTTTCAGAAGAACGTAAACATTTTGCCTTGAACTGAAGATTCTGAAGAATATTTGTCAATCTTTAGAAACTACTGCTTTCTGTCAGTTGATGTTGATAAGAGGACGTAGAGACTCGACTTCACTTACTATTCGAGTCCACTTATACATGAGTTTCCACTCCTGTACAAAGAGTGCACATGTGACATAAGAATAATGGCATCTAAAACTTTACAGGTAAATTTTATTGTGGCCACAGGTCAACAGCGGAACACATGACAGTCAAGGTTCAGACCCTCCCCACCTACTACTTCTCATAAATTAAATGTGGAGAGGAGCTACAGGTACACATCACTGTTGAAGGGTGGGGAAAAGAACAGTCGCACTTTTAGAGCACAATTATTTCCTGAAAAGAAACTGATCAAAATGATCAAAGCCTTTTTCGCTGACTCAAAGTTATGGTAACTGCTTAAACACTGGTCCTAGCAGTTTGCTTACAGAATAAAAACCTAAAATAAAAAGCTGTGTAAAAGATTGTAGCCTTCAAAAAACTTTATTTGGTGATGAGCCTAGCTCTGAGAGAAAAAGTCCACCTGTAAAAAAGAAGCTGTGGCTATTTAAGATGGTCTGATTCTCACAGCTTGTACATTCATGACTCAAAATAATAGACCCTCAAACAAATGATTCTAAAGCCATTACAACCCAAAATTACTGCTAATTCACTTGCATGTGCTTAAGTTTGCTTTAAAATCATCTACTTACAAAGAAGTTGCACCTGCCTTACAATTAACTGATGCACTCGCCCCTGCCTCCCACCCCACCAAAAAAAAAGGAAAAAAAAAAAAAGATGATTTAGGGCAGGAGGTTCTCTACTCAGTGAACATATGTCCAAAATGAAACCAATACAGCATCAGTGCCCAGGTGCTTCTCCGAGAGAGC
>JAQZBX010058992.1:0-17622 GCA_029593785.1 Cabassous unicinctus | reverse complement strand
AAAAAAACCCTCCACCTAAATTCCCTCAACTCTCCCTGCATCTTGTTCTGCTCTCCCTTACCCTAAGCAGGCTGGGCACAGACCCACCTGTAGTATTGCTCCTCAGCAGCTCTTGTCTCCCCCAGAGCTGGCTGCATGGCTTCCCCTTCCACAACCATTGTTGTGTGGCTCCCTCTACAGCAGAGCTGGCTGTACAGTTTCCCTCTTCTCCTGGGCAGACTGGTACGTTCTCTTCTTCTCTGGGGCTGCTGGTAAACTCCCTTCTTCTCTGGGGCTGGCTGGGCGGCTCCCCTTTTCTCCTGTGACCAGCTGGGACCCCTCACTCTCCATCTACCCTATTCTTTCACCTCCATGCCACCATGGCTTCCCTTATGCCCTGCCTACCTTCCCATAGTTTCAAGAGAAAGAGTGCATCCTGCAATTCCCTACTCCAACTAAGAATACTGGACATTACATATAAAACAAACATTAAAAGTCTCCGAAAGGTAGAAAGAAGAAGGCAGACTGGTAGGCACATCAGGACCCAATGAAAGACAAAAGTAAAATCCCAGGTTTTCTTATTGTTTCATATATACCCATGTGTGGAGCTGAACAAGCTGGCAAAAGGAAATTCTATTGGGAGCTCTAAATAAGGCTCTTCATAAGCCTGCTGCTGCTGTGGTTAACAGTACAAATGCAAGAATGTCCTTCTGTGAACTAGAATGGATGTGTGTCACTATTGCAGGGTGGTGGGAATGTGGAGAAGCATGAGAAAAATACAATTAATGTAAACTGTGGACTATAGTTAGTAATATTCTTGCATCACTGCCAAAGATGTACTGTGTTAATAATAGGGGGTTATGGAAAAATATGCCAAAGGTACACTATGGACCATAGTTAGTGGTAATAGTCTAATGATATGTCATAATCTGTAGCAAATGTTCCACAAAGGTGTGATGTGTTGATGAAGGGGTATTGTATGGGAATTCCACACAAGTACATGGCTGTTTTGTAAGTTCACAAATTCTGTAATAAATATCTATAAACAAACCCTGCTCTTTCTAGCCAGATGGCTAAGGAAAGGGCAACCTAGCAGGACAGAAAGAATGCATGCAATAAACATTCTACTCCAGATAAATACCACAGAAATAATTCTGAACATACTCCATCCAGTCCAGCAAATGCTGAGCAGGGAGCTAAGACTTCCACCCTCAAGCAGCAGGAATGAGGTACCCCCAAATTTTTCCCTACAGATACAAGAAGCTGAGCAAAGTCCAAACAATATAAACAAAAACAAATCTTTGCCAAGACACATAATAATTAAGCTTCTGAACTTTAAAGATGCAAACCTCTTAAAAGCAGCGAAAAATCATATATACCTTATATATCAGTGAAAAAATTCAAATGAATGAAAGCAAATGAGGTCATACTGGATTGGGGGGGTGGGGTTCTAATCCCAGTGACTGTTGTCTTCATAAGGAAGGACACAGAGATTAAGATACACACTGTGGGAAGATGACTATTGTAGATGGAGACAGAAATTTTAGTGGTATAGATAGAAGCCAGTGGGAGCCAGGGATTTCCAGGAAACAATACCTAGGAAGAGGCAAGAAGGATTCTTCTCTATAGCCTTCAAATGGAGCATGGACTGCCAACACCTTGATTTCAGAATTCTAGCCAGAATGCTGAGAGAATAAATTCCACTGTTTTAAGTCATCTCGCTTGTGGTAATTTGTTATAGCTGCTCTAAGCAACTATTACAAGTTGGAACCTGAGAACATGAGGAAGGAAGAAAGAAAATGGTAAGCAAAGATATGTATAAATACAGTTTTCCTTCTTCTCTTGTGCTTGATAAATTATATTTGGTGTTTGAAGCAAAAATTATAACTGTCAGATATGATTTCAAATGTATGAGAGATATGATTCCAAATGTATGAATATTGAGATAATTATATTATAGACAGGAGGGCAAATTATGTAAAGGGAGGAAAAATATATACTTCACTTGAATTGGACAAATTTCACGAGTTGACTATGATAAGTTTGGTAGTTTGAGTCTTTTGTGAACAACAAAAAATTATGTTCTTAAATTTATCCATTCCTATGGGTGTGAACTTATTGTAGGAAGGAAACTTTGATTAGATTACTTTAGTAAGACATAGCCCAGGGTGGGTCTTAATCCTCTTACTGGAGTGTTTTTAAATTGGGATGAATATATGGAATAAGGAGGCCACAAAAACAGAGATAAACTCCCAAACACTGAAAAAGAAAGCCTCAGGATCCAGAAATTGAAATCAATGGAACCCAGAAACTGAGAGGAAGCCACTGAAGCCAGAAGCTGAAAGCAATAAGGCCCATAAGAGAAGGAAGAGATGAATGGACACAGCCATGTGTTTCAACATGTGTCTTGCTATATGAGATAGGAATTCAGGACCACCACCAGCTGATCCATGGGGAAAAAATCATCACCTGATGAAACTTTGATTTGGACATTTTCACAGCCTTAGAACTATAAGCTGATAAGTTAATAAATCCCTACTGTAAAAGTAATCCATTTCTGATATATTGCATAGGCAGCCTTTAACAATTTAAAACAATAAGTTATGTATATATAAGATAATACCTAAGGCTAGAATAACAATTTTAAAAAACACTATATATATATATATAAAAAAAAGAAACAAACAACACCGTAGATAAATCAAAAGAGAATTCTAAAAATGTGCAAAGAACCCAAAAGAATGCAGGAAAAGGAAGAAAGAAATGAACAAACATAGAGAACAAAAACAAAAGAAAACACAAAAGAAACAGACTTATGCCCTAATTATTAATAATTAAAATAAATATAGGCCATCTAAATATACCAATTTCAAAAAAAAAGATTGCAAGTAAAATTCAAACTATTTGCTTTGAGAAACTCACTGCAAATATAATATAGGCATTTTTAAAATGTAAAGGGTGGAAAATGGCATATCATGCAAATATTAGTCAAATAAAAGATATAATAGCTATATTAATGTCATATGAAGTAAATTTTAGAGCAAACGAAATTACCAGAGACAGGTGGGTATATTACACAATAGAAAAGGGGTCAATGTAACAAGAGACACAACAAAATTAAATATACATTCAATAAGCAACAGAGTTGCCTGATATTTGAAATAAATAATGGTAGAATTGAAAGGAGAAATAGACAAATATAAAATTATATTTGGAAATTTCATCACCTATCCTTCAAAATCAACAGAACAACTAGAGTGAAAAACAAGTACATAGAAGAACTCAACAAAACCATCAAAAGGATCTAGTCTATATTCATAGACATTTCACCCAATAAGAGCATTATACACACTTTTTCCAAGTGCCCATGAAATATAATCCAAGGTAGACCATATTCTGGGCTGTAAACAAATATCAACAAATGTAAAATAATTGAAATTATTCAGTTTGTGTTTCCTGACCACAAGGACTCAAAGTAGAAATCAGTAACTGAAAGATAACAGGAACATATCCAAAACTTGGAAACTAAAGAATATATTTCTAAATAATCTATTGGTTGAATAATAAGTCTTGGGAAAAATTAAAATTATGTGTAGTACAACTAAAGCAATTCTGTGATGTAAATTTATGACATTAAATACATATATTAGGAAAGAGAAAAGTCTCAAATCAATAATCTAAGATCCTACTTAAGAACCAAAAGCAAAGAAAAAAAATAATAAAGATAAGATCAGGAATCAACAAAATGGAAAATAGAACAATGGAAAAAATAAAAGAAGCAAATAATGGCTCTTTGAAAATAAAACAAGAAACCTGAAACAAGACCAACAAAGAATCAAAAAAAGAAGACACAAATTATCAGTATCAAAAATGAAACAGGGATATAACTACAGACACTGTATAGGTACAAATGAAAATAAGGGTATACTAAAAACAGCACTGCATAAACAAATTTGATAATTTAGATGAAATGTACAGATTCCTTAAAAAACACAAATAACCACAAATCCCCAAATATGAAATAAATAACTTGAAAAGCACTATAACTATCGAAGAAATTTAATTTTAATTTCAAAGTTCTCCAGAAAGAAATTTCCAGGCCCAGAGATTTTTACTGGAAATTTCTATTAAATCTTAAAAGATTTAACAAGAATTATTACCCTCAAAATGTTGGATATAAATTCTAACTGCCTTATTCTTGTTTGTTCTTTCTCTCACTGTTGCTAGGATACCAAGGAAAGAATCAGATGTAAATTAGACTGTAATGAGATGAAACCCTCTCTTGGTGCCAAATTCCATTTCTTGTGGTCAAGAACATTCTGCTAAGAGCAATGAAGTATGAAAACCAACTTCAACACGTTGGTTGGACCAGCACAGAAGAAGCCTCAGGCTGTTCTCACTTAAACTTGCTTAATTAACATAGTAAAATCCCCAGCCCAGGTTGGAGTTATCTGTCCCTTTTCCTATCATGCAATATATGTACAACCATGATTTCCTGAACAAACTGATCATACAGTTATATAACCAGGTATGTGTTTTCATCCATATGCATAAAAGCTAATGCATAATCAAAGCAGATGCTAAATAGAAATGTAAGCATTTAAGCAAGAGTAAAACTGTAGCATGAGAATTCTGGTCTGAGTTACTTTAGGCCAACCTTGGCTCCTTGTCTCCGCAGACACAATAAATGTGAGTTTTACCTAACTCTCATGTTGAAGTTTTCTTCTTGCCATCTCTGGTTATCCATAAAGGGCCTGCTTTGAGGCCTAACAATCTGAAATATCAGACAAAATCAGTACAAAAAAAGAACATTCCAGTCCAATACCTTCATTAATATAGACACAGGTCTTTATAAATATATTAGCAAATAGAATACATATATATGTAAATTATACATGATAGCAAAGTAGGATTTATTCGAGGAATGCAAGAGTAGATCAATATTCAAAATTCAGTGAATGTAATCAACCACATTAACAAGTGAAAGGAGAAATATCACATGATCACATGATCAGTGCAGGAAAACCATTCAATATAATGAGTTTAATATAAAACAGGCATTCAATATAAAGACCATCATAAAAGTAGAAACAGAGGGAAATTTTCCTTAACTTTATAATATATACACAGCTACATAAAAACTCACATCTAATACTATACTTAATGGTGAAAGACTGGATTCTTTCTCCCTTTGATCAGGTACAAGTCAAGGTTGTCTACTTCCACTATTCTTAATCACCATAGTACTGGAAATCTTAACCAGTGTAATAAGTGAATAAAAGGAAATAAAGGGCATACAGATCAGAAAGGAAAGAATAAAACTGTCCCAATTTGTAGATGATATAATTGTCTACATAGACCATCCTAAGAAATCTACAGAAAAACCTAGACAACTAAGTCATTTAACAAAGTCACAAATTACAAGATAAAATTACAAAAGTCTATTCTGTTTCTGTATAATAGCAATGAACATGTGGACGTTGAAATTAAAAATACAGTAATATTTGCAGTCAAACAAATAAGAACTATTTAGGAATAAAGCAACAAAACCCACACAATTAACTTTTTGATGAAAATTATAAATGTTGATTAAAAAATCTATAACACATTCAGATAAATAGATATATCACAATCATGGATTAAAAGACTCAACATAGTAAAGATGTCAATTCTTCCCAAATTGATATACATGCTAAATATATGTTTTATCAAAATCTCTGCAAAAATTTTGTAGATATATTCAAAATTATTCTCAAATGCAAGTAGAATGTTAAAGGAACTAGTATAGCTGGAACAATTTTGAAAAAAATTAATGTGGGAGGAAACAATTACCCAATCCCAAGACATTATATAGATACAGCAATCATAACTGTGATCTAAGTAGAAGATAGACACATAAATTAATGGAACATAATAGAGAACCCAGAAATAGACCCACACAAATACGTGCGACTCATTTTTCACAAAGGTGCAAAGGCAACTAATTCAATGTAGGAAATATAGCTTTTGCAACAATTGTGCTGGCAAACTGGCAAAAATGTGGCCCCCTACCTAAGTCTCATAACTTACACAAAATTAATTTAAAATGGATCAGAGACTTAAATGAAAAACATTAAACTATAAAACTTTTAGAAAAATAAAAGAGAGAAACTTTACAGTCTAGGGCTAGACAATGAGTTCTTAGACTTGATATCAAAGCATGATCCATAAAAGAAAAAAAATGATGAATTATATCTCATCAAAGTTGAAAGCTTTTGCTCTGTGAATGATCTTGTTGATAAAGGATGAAAAGTCAAACTTACACAGTGAAAAAAAAAATTACAATGCATGTGTCCAACTAAAGACTATTTCTAGAATATATAAAGAACTTTCAGTACTGATCCAGAAAACTTAAGTTCACTGTCCAAATAAAATAAATGAATATATGTATATATAGTCTTATTAATTTAAGCGATGAAGGTAGAATCTGTCCAAACACGGTTTGCTAAAAAAGAACGATGAGGGTCTCAATGGGCCGATGGAAATTGGTAAAAAATATGTTGAACAAACTGACCAATAAACAGTGTATGACTCTACTTTGCTGCCCATTAGGGAAGAATTGGGAATGTGATTGTTAGCTCCTTCCAGAAGGTCTAGTTGACACAAGTTTGCTCTCAACTATTGCTGCTTTTGGTTTTTGTTCTTCCATGGGTAAGGGAGGGGAAAAGATTAATCGATCCCCCAAATTAAGAGAGTATTTGTGCAGAATGGCTGCTATTCTATTTGAACTGGAAAGGAAATGTGTCTTTTTAGTGGTAGAGAAACTCTTTCTCAAATTCTTCTGAACCCTTGCTACTCCTCTACCAAGACCTCAGCAGCTTTAAGGGCCAGAGTTTTCCCTGTAACCACAGCCTGTCTGAATATGCTTAGGAACTGCAGGGAGATATTAAATTTATACCATTATTAGATACAGGTTCCAAATGCCCAGCCTCTTGAGTATTAGTAACACTGGGTAAAGAGGTGATCAAAGGTGCCAAGGAATGTAGGGTGAAACTGAGGTGGCATATCAGGGGCAGAATAAATTATCCCTTGGACTCTTAATGTGCTGGGAAGTACACAAAGGAAGAAAACAGACTCTTGCACACGGAGTTAAAGGGGAAAAAAATGAGAGAGAAAAGCCTCTCTGGCTACTTTAGCTATTCCCTCACCTAGTCTCTGCCAATGTAGCACCAGCTTTGCATTCTCCATTCTCTAGTCATGAGATAATAGGATTTCCTGGTAGCTGTGACTTAAACACCTGAAATGATCATTTTAACTGCTAGGTGCTTTGAGCAAAACTTGTAATGAAGGAAAAATTTAAAATATTTTATTGTGTTATTTTGGTGGACTCTACATCTGAATGTATGGTAGGAATTGATATATGACATTATTTGCTTAGAACTTCCCATCTCATAAGTCCCAAAGGAGACCACCCCAATCTCTCCATTAGGAAAAGTTGCAAATGGAGAAATGCATTAATGGACTAAACTTCCCAGAATTTGAGATAAAAGTGTCAGGACTTAACTTTTTAGGAGTAATGCTTCCATAATTTGTTGAGCTGCCTTTTTCTGTTATTTATTATTTTGGTTTTGAAATAAAAGTTAAATTAAAAATCAACTGTAGGCTTGCTAATGAGCTATTCTTGAAATCATATGCCTAACTCATAGAGTTCTAATGATTTTCTAGCCTAAGAAACTCATGTTTGGGTAGGTCAACTTCAATTCTATAACTGACAGGAGGGAAGAGGCTTATAAAAGCCCCCCTTGTCAATTGGACATGTTATAATAAAGAATTGAAGCTGTCCTGGCACCAGCAGCATCTCAGCTTTAAGCCAGAAAGAGGCTGCTATCACTTATAATTATTTTTTTTTTAGATGTGACCATGCCTTTTGGTTTTAAGATTCTATACTGAAAAATAATTGGAAACAAAAGATGAGTAGCTAGTTTGGTAAAATAAAGTGAACTTATATAAAATTTTATATGGCAATTGTCCTCAAAGTCATTTTTTTTTAGCATTATCTCTTACCATATAGAATATAATTCTGAAAGTCAAAGTAAAGATGACTGGTTTTATATTTCCTAACTTATAATAAAGCAAATGCAGCTTAAATACTATATGTAATAGGAAAGAAAATTTTAGCCATCACACAATAAACATCTGTCAAAACTGTAAAAGTTTGTGAGTGGGCAAAATGGCTAGGAACAAACTTTAGTTATTGGTTGGCAATCATTCATTCAATCATCTACTCAACCATTCAATACATTTCTTTAATGGACAACATAATTTGTGAGCCATGAAAACAGAGATGGATCAGTTATTGCCCTTATTTCAAGGCACTTGCAGTCAAATGTAAAACACAGTATTAATAGAAGAATTGTATAACCAAACATTAATAAATGAGGTTATATTTTCTTTAGTATATACATGATTATAAATCATAGTCAAATATAAAAAACAGTGAGGATCATTTTTCATATTTCATGATGTAAAAAAGGAATGGTGGTGAAAGTAGGTCAACATTGTGAACACTAATTAACAGCACTGAATTATATATTTGAATTTGGTTGAAAGGGGAAATTTTAAGTAGGATATGTTATTAGAATAAAGATTAAAAAACAACAACAACATAGGTCTGTACAACACAAACAGGGAACTCTAATTTAAATTATGGACTACAGTTAATGGTACAATTATAAAAATATCCTTTCATTAATTGTAATAAATCTACCACACTAATGCAAAGTATTAATAATAAGGGAGTTGTGATGGTTAGGCTTATGTGTCAATTTGGCCAGATAATAGTGCCCAGTTGTTTAGTCAAGCAAGGACTGGCCTAAATGTTACTCTGAGGACCTTTCTTGGACTTAAATCCAGTAAGTTGATTGCATCTATGAGCTGATTAAGTTTACAATCAGTTGAGGAGATTATGTTCAACAACGAGAGAGGTTTCATCCAATCGGTTGAAGACCTTAAAGGGAGACTTGAATATTTCAGCAGTCAGAAGAGAGAATTTCCATCTCTACTTCAGATAGCCAGCTTGTCCTGTGGAATTCATTCAGGGCCTTCTTTGGAGTTCCTGGCTTGCAACCAGCACAAAAAATCTTGGTCTCTTGGATCCCCATGGTCACTTGAAACAACTTTATAAAATCTCATCATATTTTCATATTGCCTGTTGGTGCTGTTCCCTAGAGAACCCTAATACAAGGGTTATATGAGAACTCTGTATTTTTCGGCATGAATTTTCTCTAAACCAACAACTTATCTAATAAAAAATGACTAGATTGGGGCAAAGGTTTACTGAGAGATTTACTCAAACTTATAGATACTGTATATGAATCATTTATGGTTTTCCCTTCATTATTTCACTGATGGGATATGTTAGGGTGAGAACGTCTTCTGACTGCATTTTTCTATTGTTTCTAAAGTTGTACATATATATACATATGCATATATACAGAGGCATTTAAGGAATTATTCAATTTTCAATATTGGTGAACAAAAGATATACAAGGCCTAATGCCCAGAACTCAAGTTTTAGTTACATGGCAAAGAAGAATGAAAGTTGCAGTGGAATTAAGGTTATGGAAATCAGCTAACCTTAGAGTGGGACCAGCAGCCTGGATTATCCAGGTGGTCCCAATGTAATTACAAGGGTCCTTAAAAGAGGGCATGGGAAACAGGAGTGTCAGAAAAAGGTGTGACTCTTTGAGAATGGTCAGAGAACTGACATTGCTGGCTTTGAATATAGAGAAAGGGAGCCATGGGCCAAGCAATGTGGGAAGCTTCTAGAAGTTGAGAAAGATAAGGAAGTGAATTTACCTTTGGAGCCTACAGAAAGAAATGCAGCCCTATGCACATTTTTGTTGTTTTAAGCCAAAGAAAACTTATTCATCAGAAGAGAGTTCTAGAAGCTTTTATAAAACAGAATTATTTGAATCTTGGTGGCAGGTAAGTATAGAACAATTCAGAAAGCTTTTGTGAATGTTGTTTTTGTATTATAAAGAGGCTATGGGAAAAAGTGGAGTCCTTTGAGAAAAATGCCTGTAAAAAAATAATATATTCTGCTTTCAATGACGTATTGGTTTCATTCAAAGCTATTTATATTGGCCAGCCAGTGGCAATGAAAATGAACTTTGCACAGAAGCCTATAGGCACAAAAGATTTTAAAGAAAGTTGGATTTAGGTGATCTGTTAAGTAGAGCTTGTGATTTGCAATGTCTCCCATTATTACTGAATTTGACTGAATCCTGATTAGCACCTCAGGAAAAGAAAATATAGTCTTTGGACCACAGCCAAGGAAGACAGCTTTCAGGGGTCTGCTACCTCCTCAGCTTGTTTTCTTTTGGATAGTTTTGTACATGTGGAGCTTTGGAACTGTGTTGCCAAGAATGATACAGTTTGTTGAATGGGAAAAGGCCCCAGGTGGGGAGGCTTAAAGAAGACCTTTTTAACATTAAATTTTGTAAGGTAGGAAGAACCAATTTAGAAGGAAAATCCCCTATTTTTAAGTGTGACTCTCACTAGATTCTAAACTCCCCCCCCGCCCTAATTCTTTTAAGATATTTTCCTGGGCAATTTAATGGTTTAGGAAACCCAACTACTATTTTTATAGAAAATGATACTGCACTGTCAGTTGTAATACATATAACTCTTTGCTGTAAAATTACCTTCATGAGTACACTATTATGACAAACAAAACCTGTGTAGTTATGCAAACTTTAAATGTACCTGGGGATAACAATGACTCAAACTCTTTTGTAAACCAGGTTGCAGCTGTTGCTTGTTGTTGCTTTTGAATCTGATGGGCTGGAAATCCCTTGCTGTGAAATTTGCAGTTGGTAGTTAGTATTATGCCACACTTTCAGTTCTTAAATATCTTCTGTCAACTCCTTGTTTGGCAGCAAAGTGCATGCCAATACATATCTGTAGTTGAAGCTTGGGTGCAAGAACACAGAATTTCTTCAACACTTACTTTAGAGAACATTTTCTGATGTAATTTTACAAGATCCATAAATAGGTTTTGAATGGCAGTAAACATTGACATTTCATTATTTTCCAAATTAGTCTGAAGGGTAAAGAGGTCACTTTTCCTTCTTTGGTTAGCTAGCTGGTCACACCAGTCCTTCCTGCTGATCCTGTTTCAAAGAAATCAGGTGTGGGAGGAATGAGGGAGCAGGGGAGAGGGAAGGAAAGAGAGAGGAAAGAAGGAAAATGAATTTAACGGTGAGGGACAAGGAAAATTATCTCCCCAAAAGGCAAATTTAACTATTTTAGGAATTTTCCTTAATTTTGAGCTGTACTTCTACTATTTGGTCAGGGGAGTGAGTAAATAATGAAGCTGTGTGTTTTGGAAATAAAAACAAGAATTTTGAAATAGGAAATGAATAAAGGCCCACGAAAAAATAATTTTTCTCTTTTAAATAATATCATATGATAATTTAATCATTCAAAAGTCCTAATGAAGATGGGGAAGCATTGGATTCCTCTAGGTTCTTGGCTATGATGCCTAAAAGAATTGATGAACACGCCAGTTTATTTAGGCCAGTAAAAAGAATTTATTTGGGAAATGGGGGAAAGAACAGAGCTTGCTGAGAAATGGGAGAGAAAGACGGAAATACACACCAAGATTTGGTGCGGGCTCCTCTAGGCAGAGAGAGTGGGCTCTGCCTTGTGTGATTACCTTTGAAACTGTTAATTATTCCACTCCCTTGCTAATGATAAGGGGATGGGCACCAGCAGTTATTGGTTACCCCACCTATGGTGGTGGTGGGGGGCAATGGTGAGGCCTTTTTGGAATATCCGGGGCCAAGGGGAGGTCCCAGAAAGAGAAACTGGAACCTCAAGGTCCCAGCAAGGTCTTGCATCCATGTTGTCTGCTGGCTATGTGGTCTGCTAGCCATGTTGTCTGTTGGCCATGTTGTCCATCATCCATGTTGTGGGCCATCTTCTCCTCCATTACCCTATACTAACCTGACTCAACTCCTCCTTCAGAAAGTTCACTCCTTTATTCTTAAGTGGAGTGCTGAGGGGCAATGATCGTTCTTCTGTAGTTACTTCCTGCTGGTTAGGGCAGTAGTGCCTGCCTGACAGGGTGTAAATCTCACTGATTATTCTATTGAGGTTGAGGGAAGATGGGTCCTACATGTGGTTGGAACAGGCTGAAATGCCTGTGTGTAGTAGTTTGGCAGTTTGCTGTAATTATGAATTCCAAAATATATATTGGATTATGCTTGTAAACTGATCTGTTCATCTGGGCATGATTAAGTTATAATTGGGGCTTTGACTGGGCCATGTCAGTAGGGTGTTGAGCCCCACTCCTTGGTGGGTGGGGAATCAAAGTTAAAAGGCAAGGCAAAGGACAGTGTTGGAGCAGGTTTGAGTTGCAGTTCTGTTGTTGGAGTTTTGATGCTGGAGCCCAGGGAGGCGAGCAGATGGAGAGCTTGGTCATGAGGAAAGAGAGAAGGCCCTGGGAAGAGAAGCAAGCCATTTGCCTGATAGTCTACAGCTGGCCTTGTGGCACAAAGCAAGCCTGAGCCCAGAGAGAGGTAAACCCCTGGAAGAGAGGAACCCAAGAAGCCTAAACCCTGGCAAACGTTGGCAGCTGTCTTGCTCCAACACGTGGCAATGGACTTTGGTGAGGGAAGAAGCTTATACTTTATGGCCTGGTAACTGTGGACTTCCACCCCAAATAAATACCCCTTATAAAGACCAACCGATTTCTGGTATTTTTCATCAGCATCCCTTTGGCTGACTAATACACTGTGTGACTATTACCTTGTTTTGGAAGGTGTTGATTCTGGAAGAAATAAACTTAGTTTGAATTTTGAAGATATATGTCCCCACTAAAAGGATAAAGAAGAAGGTGGTAAGTGGGTCCAAAAAGGGGGGTCAGCTGTGACGTACTGGACAACGAGAAGGAGAAAGACCAGGTGCCTTCAGAGGCTTCATTCCCCTGAAGTTGGTGGGTTTCATCTTGCAGGTTTCGAATGCTGTTTAAGACTATTCCAGAACAATTTATATAGAAACACATGTTTCTTGAGAAATAGGCATCTCCCACCTCTCCCCCATCGTGCTGCTGTTAGCATGTTAAGGGCTCAGCAGTTTTGCAGTACTACAGCAGCCAGAGAGTAATGTTTGCTGTTTTAGGACTTCTAAGGCACAGCTAGTTTCTTCTATGCTATTAGTTAGAATAGATAATGGGGTTTGGTATAAATTGCGAATCCCAGCTTTCTATGGTGGTGGTTATGCTTAACACGGCTAGCTAAGAGGGAGATGAGAAGAGGCATCGTCCTTTTAGTTATTTTATAGGAAGAAGCTACAGGAGATGAAAACAGACAAGATTTTTTAAGCGGTGTTTGGTTTGCCCTCCCCCTAGCAATAGGCATTTGGGCTAGAGTTAGAGGGAACAGCTGACTTTGACACAGAAACTATTTAGCTTTGTCTCTTGAAGAGATATTTCAGGCCGTCCAGTGACTGGCACTTGTACATCCCGTCAGATGCTTCTGGTGAGTTGGCACTTTTTTAGGCAGCTGGCTTCACTTGTGATAAGTCCACCAAGCTGGAAATTCCTTTAACTTTAATAGCTATAGGAGTGATCAGAACAGCAGAATAAGGTCTCTTCCATTTTAGCTCTAATTGAGAGTGAGGCCTGTTTTCCTGCCAGGTTTTGATCAGAACCCGGTTTTCAGGTCCTGGGTGAGGAAAGGTTACCCACAGACCATCCTGAAGGAGCTAAGCTGAAGTGGGTCCTAGCCACCTCGTTTGCTGTTTTCCTTGTGGTGGGAAATGCATAGCCCTGGCAGGATGGCATGTGGGTTTTCCAGTCATCTCCAGGGTATGTGTGGGACACGTTTTGGAATAAGGGCTAGAAGGGAGACCTGGGTTAAACACATCTTTCACCTGGTGTGGGAGAAGACAGTGAGAGGTCACCCCCAAGTTAATTTGATGGCTTTTTTTTTTTTAATTTAAAAGGGCTGTTGCCTATACTGCTCTCAAGCAAGGTGGCTATTCCTTTATCATACAGGTATGTTTATTAACTACTTAGAAATTGAAGTTTACCAGGACTTTTAACATGTTCTATATCCCTCTGCATATGATCTAGAATAGGAATGATATCACTGTAATCATCAGGAATATATCTTGACTAGGATAGATATAGGTACAGTACATAGTACTAATTAATGCACTACCCAATGCATAAGTTTCTCTTTGAGCTGCAGTTCATAGATCTAAACTCCAGGTATGCAATACCACATGTTATCTCTCCATGGGAACAGGCTATAATGCCAATTGTGTTTAAGTTCTACTTAACACCACTCTGGTAAGCATTGCTCCACTTGGTATGTCCTTCACACAGCCAGCATGTGACAGCACCATTGACCCTAGAGAGAAGCTAGGAAGTAGGCTCCAGTATTCCACTGGCCTGGTGCACAGCACCCTTCAGCACTATGAAACAGTGCCAGTTTGGAGGCAATGTCCATTGTGCATCTGGTCATATCGAGCCATCACTGGCTGCTGCAGGAGTTTGAAACTGCAATGTACTCTCCATCCACTTCAGGAGCTCAACCAGAAATGCAGTAGGTACCTTTATTGTTTTAGGGGTCAGTGACCAACCTAGCCAATAACTCCAATGGAGAGGCCACCTGCAGTGCATTGAAGGTCTAGTTTGAATGTTCAAGAGTTTGACAATACTGAAGTTTCTTTTGATTTTTATACACTTTCTAAAGACTTCCAATGCTATGTATAACATATCAAATGAACCTAACTTGTTAATACCTTGCTTTTTACTTCTATACTTTTGCCATAATGACATTAATTACACAAGTAGTTTATTTTAGCAGCACAGGAAAACTTACTTGCTCAGTTGTTTTAGGAAAACTGAAAATTCCCAATGGAATTAAGATTATCTTTCCTTACCACCACTTTAACATGCAGATTGAGGTGGTCTCTGACAGGTTTTTCTGTTATGAAGTTACTTTTTGTTATTAATATCAGTTTAGATTTCTAATTAATAATGGCTGCTTGGAATTAGTCATTTAAATGCTTCAGTTTAGAAGAAAACTCCTTAAAATTAATCATAAACAAATAGACTGGTTACTTTTCCTCAAGATTAGATTATTAAATTAGAGTTAGCAACCAATGAAATTTACTTTATCCGTTTAAGAGAAGGCAGATCTACACTTTCTTCTTTAACGTAATTCCAATAAACAGGAACTTAAAACTTTCATCATTTTAAAGATTTAATACATAAAATGTTAATTTATTTACTTGGTATTTTATAAACCAAAGCGATAACACCCAAGCTAAATAAATTGAAACCATTATAGTTTATGCAAGGAATGATGTTCTTTTTCCTTCCTTTATAGGAGGCTAAAACTTTTTTTAAATAAAATTCTAAAACTGAATAATCTTAAAATCATACTGACTGCTAGTTTCTTGAATATATTACAATTGTTAATTTGTTTTAATTATAATTTAGAAAAGATCTTTTCATAACTTTCAAGGACTTTCCCTTTACTTACTAAAATTTGGTAATAGAATTATGAACTACCCTTATTTAGGCTGTTAAAAGGTTTAAATTTGGGAATTACAAGGCAAACAATGTTCTTAATTCCCCCCGCCTAGAAGAGTTTTAATGTTACACCTAGCTCCTCCCTAGAGCTCTTGCAAAGAGAAGGTCCTGGGGACTGGGTAGGTCAAAGAGTTCAGGAAAATCTTTTTCCCTTTCTCAATAGTTCCTATATTTAGATTTCTATATGACCTTTCCATCCTGCTTAGCCTAATTTGGGTTCTCGGAATATTCATCATATATATAACTGCATATTTAATTTTTAACAATTTGAATAGAACTCTTTTAAGAATTTTTATTTGTTAATTTGATATTATCATCCCGATGTATGAAGATATACACTGAGCAAATAGGCAGACATGAATATAGTTTGGCACACAAACAAATTTACTAAAGTTACTTAAAACTTTCATTCTTTTACAAAATAAGTTTAACTGTAAAATGATATTTGAAAGATTTCTTTGAAGTCTTTTTTTCCCTCTAATTTGCACTGTGACTATGCAATTTTGCACAAGAATTTCATTCCTTAATTATTAGCTTATAAGCAACATGTCCCCAATGCTTTAATACAATTTTCTTTGCTTCAGAACTTTGCTTATTTCCCACTTTGACTTTATCAGTCCTTGGATGAGCAAGACTAATTCTATGTATACTCACTTAGGCTATCAAAGCGTCAGGGAAACTGGTTTCTCTCAAGCATTGTTGCTTTTAGGAACCACCAACACTCAAGGCAGGAGGCCTCCCTCGTTTCCCAGTCCTCGGAGATAACAGGACTCTGGCGGCCACTGGACTGGAAGAGTGGACGTTCAACCCCAAGGGTCAAGAATCCTACTAGGCAGCAATTTAGTCCCTCAAGCAAGTACTCAATTTACAATTTACTCAATTTACAATTTAGTCCACTCAAGCAAGTACCTCTCAAGCAAGTGCTCAAGCAAGTACTTCCAACACAATGTTAAATAAGAGGGTGGCATCCTTTTCTTGTTCCTGATCTTAGAAGGAAAGCTTTTAGGATTTCACCATTGAATATGAGGTTAGCCATAGGTTTTTCATATATACCCTTTATCATGTTAAGGAAATTTTCTTCTGTTCCTATCTTTTGAATTGTTTATATCAGGAAAGAGGTCTGTATTTTATCGAGTGTTTTTTATGCAACTATAGAGATGATCATGTGATGTTTTTTCTTTCAATCTGTTTATGTGGTATATTACATTGATTTTTCTTATCTTGAATTTTCCTTGCATACCAGGTATGAAACCCCTTGGTCATGGTGTAAAATTCATTTAATGTGTTGTTGAATATGACTAGAGAGTATTTTGCTGAAGATTTTAGCATCTAGGTTCATTAGACCAATTGGTCCATATGTTTCCTTTCTCATGGCATCTTTGTTTGGCTTTGATATTAGGGTGATGTTGGCATAATAGAATGAGTTAGACAATGTTCTCTCCACTTCTATTTTTTGGAAGAGTTTAAGGAAGACTAGTGTTAGTTCTTTCCAGCATGTTTGACAGAATTCACCTGTGAAACAATCTGGTCATGGGCTCTTTTTAGTAGGGAGGTTTTTCATGGTAATTCAATCTCATTACTTGATTGGTCTGTTGAGTTTATCAATTTGTTCTTTCCTCAATGTAGGCTGCTTGTGTGTTTCTAGGAATTTGTGCATTTCTTTTAAATTATCCATCTTGTTGGCATACAGTTTTTCAAAGTATTCTCTTATGATACTCTTCATTTCTGTGGGTTCAGTGGGGATATCCCCTTCCTTGTTTCTTATTTTATATAATTACCTTCTGTAAACGTTGGCCAATTTGATGTAATTATGAATTCCAAAAGTATAATTGGATCATGCTTGTAAAGTGATCTATTAATCTGGGTATGATTAGGTTATGATTAGGGTATTGAGCCCCACCCCTTGGTGGGTGGGGAATCAAATATAAAAGGCATGGCAAGAACAGTTTTGAGAAGCAGTTTTTTGAGAAGCAGTTTTGATGTTGGAAAGAAGGCCCCAGGAGAAGAGAAGTGAGCTGTTTGCCTGATTGTCTACAGCTGACCTTGTGGAGGAA
>JAQZBX010058991.1:0-11719 GCA_029593785.1 Cabassous unicinctus | reverse complement strand
GTTTTTATAGTATAATTTTTAATAATGGAAGGTTTCTCTGAAACCAACTTATCACTTTATAGCAATATAGACAATGAAATGTGAAGGCTACATAAGAAAAAAAATGTTTTGTTATATATCTGTTTGTTCACCTAAAAAGATATTGTGTTACTCCCTGTCTTTTAAATTAAAAAAAAACAGGAACTGAAAAGTAGTAGGTCCTGTGAGTGGTCACTCAACCAACTAACGCCCAAGGCAGTCTCCTACCTTGCATTTTCTGCTCTCCGGCTTATGCACTGGTGCAAGTAGAGATACTCCTGAGGTGCACTGGTGGACAAGGTGGGCTGCATATGGTTTGACACAGGGGGTTCAAATGTGAACAAAGTTGGCTGGCTGGAGTGCGACGGGGCTGAGGATTTCCGTTCTCGGAGAAGGTGCTGATTGGAGATGCTGACCTCAGCTGGAGAAGAGCGGGGACCGTGACTGGCTGAGGAAATGTTTCTCAGGGAGTCTGTTGAAAAGGAGAAAGAGTTTGTGAGTGAAAAGGAAGGAAAGGTGTTCTTATTCCAAAGTGGGTTGTCAGAGGAAAAAAAAGTATTAAGAGCAGAGGAGCATGAATCCAGCAGCACTATTCTCTCCCTCACACATACTTGCTGCTTCTCTGTCCGCCCAAAGGAGAGGGCTGCAGCCTCTTGGCCGAATTGGTCAAAGAGGAGAAACTCTGTACCTCTGGGACTGTCCCTGGAGCACCCTGTAGGCCACACTCTATCACAACCCAAGCAGTATCTGCCCCACTTCCAGGAGATATGGCTATATGTGGCTCTTAGTCAAGGCCAGCTTCTGGAACCTTTTTGGTGGCTCCTGCTGTCTTCACCTTGCTGGAACTGGAAAGGCCTCCTCCCTCAAAGCTATGGCTGGCTTTGGTAAATGAGGTCTTGTGTGCTGAAGGTTCATTACTTGAGGCCCTGGGCTTTGCCTTACTGTATTAATGACAAAAGCACAAATACATTTGGAGCTGTCCCTCCTACAGCCTGCCCTTCCAACTCCTCCAAGGACAGTGATCTTCCCCACTTGTTGACTCTAGTACCCACCACTCTCTGTCTATTGGACTTCGACTCTCTTAAACCCTCATCTTAATTTCTTATCTGTTATGTTAGAAAGGAAGAGAGGTATTAAAGACTGATTACAGTTTAGAGTGCTACACCCCAAGCCAAGGGCATTATTCATGTGCCTGGCTCTCTAAGCTTAGCCCAAATTCCTTAGCATAATATACAAGGCTTTTCACAGTCGGCTCTATTTCCTGCTTTTCTCCTCCCATACAGAAGGCATGTGGAAGCATCATCAGTCCCTCAACACCACAGTCTCTTTTATGATGCTTTGTTTTGGCTTATGCTGTTCCTTCCACCTAGATTTCACTTCTACTCTGTTGGCAAGCTCATGTGCAGACCTGAAGATCCCACATGGACATCACATTCTCTCTGAAACCTTCCTGGACCCAGTCCTTCTTCTGGGTGCCGACAGCAGTTGGCCCATGTTTCCATTATACCTACTGTCACTCTGCTTCCTTGTCCAGCCCATGGGTTTCAGTGAGGAATGAGTGTGATGTTGTTACCTCCACAGTCCCAGCAGTTACCTCATGAAAGACGAGGTATGTGGCAGTTTGGGATTATTAATGAACCCCAAAAAGAGAAAGATTGTGTTTGTAAACTAATCTATTCTGGGTGTGATACCCTTTTATTATATTGATTCAGTTGAGGAGCCCTTGATTAAATTACCTGTTAAGATCAGGGCTTTGATTCGACCACGTCAGTAAGGTGTGACTCAGGTTGAGCCCCCACCCCCTTGGTGGGCTAATATAAACGGACACTCACTCAAGAAGACACACGAGAAAAAGAGAGAACTTTGCCATGTGATAGAAAGGAGAAGGCTCAAACAGCTAAGGCTCCGGGGAGAGATGAGCCATTTACCTGATAGTTTGCCGCTGATATAGGAAGCCCTGAGAGATGAGCCCTAACCAGGGGAGAGAGGACTGGAAGCCTGGAGGGAAAGAAGAGCTCAGGCAGAGATCAGCAACCATCTTGCTTCAACACGTGGCAACTGACTTTGGTGAGAGAACAACCTTGAGTTGGACTCTTTAGGGACTTGTAACTGTAAGCTTTTATCCCAAAAAATACCCTTTATAAAAGCCAACAGATTTCTGGTACTTTGCATCAGCACCCTTTTGGCAGACTAATACAAGGTACATTGAAGGTTCTTAGTCCATATTTGCAGAAACATTCATTCATACCATTCAATAATTCCAACTGTGAAACTTCTTGTTCAAAATAAATAAAAGTTTAAAGATGTAATTTCGGGCAATGTGCTAGCTGGTGGAGGATAATGTTTTGGTGGTGGTGATAATGGCTTTCTAGAATTATTCAAATCCTATCAGAGGGGCACAGTTCCTTTTCTACTCAGTTTTCTGACCTATTTTAGATTGTACCCTTCTCAGGGCCCTAGGCAGGATCACTAGCTCATTAATGTTCCACAGCATTAATTACTTTCCAGTCTTTTCTGATGTTGGGCAAGGACAACTTCTGCCAGTGTAAAACAGAAAAAGCCAACATGCCCCTGGGGAAAAACTGTTCCACTGACAGTTACATCGACCTCCAAAATGAATTCCCATTACAAGTCTCATAGTGAACTGGACGTGTTAACAAGATCAATGGCTTCGTTACTCCATTAGATGTGCAAGATGAACTCACTAATAGCTGAGAAGAGCAGGTTTATGCTGGCAGATGAAAGTAGCCACAGCACCAGGGAATGAACATAAACTGCTAGACACAGGGAAGGTGCAAAGAGAAAGCCGCTGGTGGGAGTCTCCCTTCTCTGTTGTCTTTTTGGACTCCTCTGCCTCTGCCCATTCTCCAATGGAGACACTCTTCAGGATTCCACTCCAGACCCTCCTATAGTCTCAACTTACTCTGGAGACTCTCGTGTAATAATCTTAGTTCACTCCGACAGTTTTAGTTACCACCTGTGTGATGATACCTCTCAAATCTTAATCTCCAGCTGGTGTCTCTCTTCTGGGCTCCCTGTTGCATTCTCTCTGCCTAAGGGACATCGCCATTCAGATGTCCCACAGGCAAGTCAAGCTCAACAGTCTAAAGTGAACCCCTCCTCTTCCTCCTATGTTTTCTCACTGAAGTACATCAACATCACCATCCAATGTCAAATCCAGGTGTCAAAGACAGGAACCTGGGCATTACCTAGGTATTACCTAAACTTCTTCCTTCTTCTCAAAAACCACATCATGTCATTATGTCACTGGCCTGCTTAAAACTCTTCAACAGCAACCTGTGATCCTCAAGAGGACTAACGAAGTTAGCACTCTCTTTAAAATCATTTTTCTGTTTATTTCTTCAACCTTCTTTCTTACCAATATTTCCTTGTGTTTTGAACAAAATTCCAGGGAAATACCAAGCCCTCTCTCATCACAGTGTGTGACACGACTCAATAAATATGTTATTATAAGTGAATATCCTTGCTCTTAGGAAATATACATGGAAGTAGTAAGTGTTCAAGGAGCATAATGTGTACAACCTACTCTCAAATATTCAGAAAATAGACTGATAAATAGAAGGACAGATAGGTGGAAGTGTGGATAGATATGGAAAATGTGGCAAAATGTTAAAATTGGTGGATCTTGGAAATTGGGGGGTATGGAGGTATGTTTGGGTTCTTTGTTGGGGTCTGCATTATTTTTGCGACTGTCCTGTAAATTTAAAATTATTTTAAAATAAAAAGGTGAAAGAGAAAAACAAATACGTATTGATTAAACAAATGAAATATAAAGCATAGCAACTTATTGGCTCCTCACTGGATTCAGAATAAAGTCCAGGTTCCCCAATCTGACAAGAAAAGGCCATTTTGTCACAACCTACTGATCCTGCCTTATCACTCAATTAATCCTTCCTGCCCCGTATGTTGAATGCTTGGGCTATGGGTATATATAAAAGAGTGACCTATCCTCATTTCTGGAGCCCTCTGCCCAGAGCTCAGACTGTAGAGTCAAATCTGTGACCCAGTCTATTTACTTATATACCTGAGGGAAGTCATTTCACCTTTCTGAGTCTCAATATCCTTATTTTCAAATCATCATGGGATAGATGTAAAGGGTCTAGAAAACCTTGCATGTTGTAGGCACTCAAAACATGTTCTATTCAATACTGTATCCCCAGTGCCCAGAATAGTCCTGGTGCATATTAGCAGTATGAATGAATAAGAATACAAATATGCCTGTTTCCTGTGGTCAAAAATCAGAGAAGTTTTCAAGGTCTGATAAGAAGATGAAGTAGGCAGTTAGGATGAGTTGGGCTTACTGGCAACAGAAACTTGAAATGTCATTCTCCCACAATAAAACCATGTTTATGAAAGTAGCCAGCTTGATTTAACGGTCTACAGTCCCAGAAAGTTCTTTTAAATCCATTTTAGCATGAAACCTTGCTAAAATCCCTCTTCTGCTTGCAACTTTAAAGATCTCTGTCTGAATTACGTGATTATTCATTGGTGTCAGAAACCTTAAAACTTCAAACAGGGTTTTCTTGTTTATCACAGGAAAAACAGTGACAAGTTGAATTGAGAGACAAGTTTTCTAGAACAGGATTTTCTCATTTTAGACTCAGAAGGCACAGTATCCCTGCCACCCCTGCCCCTATTCTGATAACTCTTCCCTCCATTCTGATGAGCAGACCGTGCCTTGACTAGATGCGTTTTTAAGGAGGCACTATACCACTTTCCTCATAGCTGGCAGCAGGAGCTTTGGCTGACTGGGATCTATGCTGTTTCATTTTGCTCACTGAATGCAGCTCCCTTCAGATGGCGATTGCCTTTGGTAAGAGGAATGCATTTTACATCTATATTCATTCTAGACAGGCAAAAGATTTCTAGGCCTGGTGCTTCTGGAATTCAAGGCTCTATCATCACACAGTGTTATACTCCATAATTAAAGTTTCCAAATATATTTCCAAATATTTCAAAGAACAGAAGCTATGGTGCATGTAAAGAAAATGCAGTGGGCTAGCAGTCAAGAGACTTAGCTGTGTTCCTAGATCTGCCTTTAGCTTGCTATTTGAACTTGGGCAAATCACTTAGCCTTTGTGTGCCTCAATTTCCTCATCCATAAAAGGGACTATTACCACTTGCCCCAGTTATGGCACAGAGTTGCTGAGAAGATCAGATTAAAACACACACACATCAAATACTTGTATATGAATGCCAACAGGAGCATTATTCTTAAGAGCCCAAAAGTGGAAACAACCCGAATGTTTGTAAACTGATAAATTTATAAACAAAATGTGATATATCCATATGATGGAATATTATTCAGCAATTAAAAGAACAGAGTACTGATACATGCTACAACTTGTATTAATCTTGAAAACATTATGCTAAATGAAAGAATCCAGACACAAAAGTTCACATATTGTATGATTCCATTTACTTGAAATGTCTGGAATAGCTAAATCTGTAGACAGAAAGCAGATTAGTGGTTGCTAGGGGTTCGAGGGTGGGGTTATGGGTGGAGGAGGAGGAAGCTAGGGAATGATTGCTAATGTGTTGGGGGTGGTAAAATCTCCTAAAAATTAGATTGTGGGGAAGGGTGCATAACCCTGTGAATATACTGGAAAACAATGAATTGTACATTTTAAATGGGTGACATATAGTGTGTGAATTATAAAGCTACTTAAAAGAAAAACAGATACATACACACACAAACCCTTGGCAAAGTATGAAGTGTTAAATATATGCAAGAGATTAATAGTAGTTTAATTAAGTATATCTAACCTTTTCAGTTTTTCTTTTTCCTGTGGAGAAAAAAAAACTGAACATTCAATAAATATAAAGTCCTTCATAAAGTATATTGGATTAAGAGACCTTTACCCCTTCTTACCTTCAGTTCCCCAAATCTTATTCTTATTCCAACCCCACGGTGGAGGCCTGCACCCCACAATCATAGCAAGGTGGTATGAGTTGCAGCAAAAAAAGTAGGAAGAATCCAGAGTTTTGAGTCAGAAGACCAGAATTGCAAGTGCATTGAAATTCTACCTTCCAGTGAGTGGACCTCATGCACAGAACAGGAGTCCAGAGACTGGGGATCAGTTCCCTGGCTGCCATTAACCAGCTGTAAGAGCATGGGCATGTCTCTCTCTGCCTTTGAGGTTGGGAGGATAATCCCTGGCCTGCCGATCTCACTGGGCTGTTGTGAGTTTAATGGGATGACAGCTGTGAAAAAAAATTCCTGCACACATATAAAATGTTAATAGGATTTATTTTTATTACCTAGGCACTTCATATAGGAAAGCTGGAATATTTCCATATATTTCTAATAAAGGAAAACATAAACATTAAAAAAATGTATGGCTGGCAAAAAGTGAACCCTAATGTAAACTATGGACTTAAAGTACAAATAATCTATCCATACTCGCTCATCAATTGTAAAAAATGTACCACACTAATGCAAGATGTTAATAATAGGGGAAATTATGGGTGTGGGGGGTGAGGAGGGAGGGTTTAGGAACTTTATGTACATATGTAGCATGTAGCATGTACATGTACATGTATCATGTGCAATTTTTCTGTAAACCTAAAACTGCGCTGAAAAGAAAGTTTATTATTAAAAATGAAACAAAACAGTATGGTCGGTTTGTTTTTGAAAATTAGCAGTAAGGCTGTTGAAATGATGTGCCCTGGGTCATTAGGAAGGTCAGTTGTACAGCCAGAAGAAAATGGAGGCTTCCAGACTCCTAGGCCAGGCTTCTATCTCCAAGTCTAGACTAAAGATAATGCCAACAAATGCCTGAGTCAATTTGTTTTCTTTTAAACAGGGTTTTATTTTTTTCCCTTCTTCCTGGCTTCCTTTTTTAGGGCTCTACAAAATCACTCCCCTTCCTTTCCACAATCACCCTTGGGAAGCCTGCCCAGCATACAAACACTCCTCCCACCTCCCTGCAAAACTCTAGAACAGGAAAGCTCTGAAGGATTTCAGGAGAGGAGCCCGCCCAGCCCAGCCCAGCCATCAACTGGCTAGTGATAACAGGAGCAGGAAAGGGGAGATTGGCCCGAGTTTCTGGAAAAGATGACTGGCCAAATAATGACTAGTTCCCTTATCTCAATGCCCTTTTTATCTTTATCTTCCCCCAAACATCCCCACCCTCAAGCCTCAGTAGGTCTCAGTACCCCTAGGCTTTAACAGGTAAAGTGCTAGAACAAAGAACATGGCGGAGCTCAGGCTAGATTCAAACCTGGCTCTGCTAACCTCCCAGCTCTGTGGCCTTGGACATGTTACGTAAACCTATTTGATCCACACTTGCTCAACAGAAATAATATATACCCTGTAGGGATGTAGTGAGGATTTACAGATCATTATATATAAAGCACTTAGCATAGAACCCAGCCATTCTCATTGCTCTATCCCTGGATCACACACTGTGCTGAGACCTTGAGATTGGCCAAGAAATATAAGTTGTTTTCCAAGCTATCACGGATGCTTAGAAGGTAATTGTCACTGATGGAGTCACAACTATACCCTGTATAGATGTCTATATGGGGAACACCTGAAAAGGAAGAGGACAATATTGACTATAATAATCACAGCTGCCAGTTACTAAGTACCTACCATGTATATCTAGTCTACTCCACATATATACATATATATTTTTTTATGAAAACACTGAAGCTCAGAGAAGTCAATAATGTACTCTTCCATCACACAACTAGGAAGTGGCAGAGTCTAGGTCTGAAAAGGATCCCACTATCTTCAAAGTCCAATCTTTTTCACCTATGGAATGGTGATGGAATTCTAAGGGTTTGAATGGGAAGAAGATGATTGATGAAAAAATTCTGAAAACAGAATGGTATAGGATTCTAAGGGGTGAATGGTCCCTGTGGAAAGCTATTGGTGAAGGGTCAGATGGGTGAAGAATTCTAAAAACAAAAAGCACATTGATAGGTCCTGAAGGCATGACTAGATCAATAGCTCCAAGTCATTTTAACTCAAAATCACAAACCTGAAATTATTTAAGAAAAAGTAATCTTCAGAACTGGTACACAGCATAACTGGAGGAGTTATTCAACAACTTAAGGCTAAATATAAAATGACTCCATCCTATAAAGTAGCTCACATAATGTAGCAATTGGAAGGGGCCTTGGAGTCTACTCCCTCAATTATCAAAACTCACCCCCCACCCCCAACCAGGATCTCTCATTTACAGTTGGAGAAACTGCAGCCCAGAAAAGTGAGACTACTTGCCCAAGGTCACACAGTAGGTCAGAAGTCAATCCTGTAACTAAATTCAGATCTCCTAGTCCAGGATTTCTCCCACTGTACCAAAAGGAAACTGTATCCATGTGAATGAAGATGTAGCCTCTCTAATGTATGTGTAGGGGCCACCGAGTCACGAGATCTCATCTCCAGGAAGGACACTGGCTGACTGCACTGGCTATTTCGTTGTGAGCTGACAATGTTACTTACATCTGCATGGTAAGTAAATATTTGCTGGATCAAACTACTAAAGGCTAATAAACAATTGCCCAAGTTCAAAACTATGATTCTCCTAGTGTTTATAAGAACTAAAAAAAGCAGAGGAAGAAAAAAGGGGAGACAGAGACAGACAGTAGCATGAGATCCCATGAGACCGTTCAGGGCTACGTTCCCCCACCCCCTCCCAAGGAAGATTCTGAGAAAGAACACCATCTCAGAGCTTGGGGGAGCCAAATCAGAACATCCTGACCTCGTGCATGTAATCTCTTGGTATATTTTAGCAGAAATCGATTCTGTGAAGGGCAGAGAGGAAACAGAGTTAGTGGTTGTAGTTTACAGGCCTGTCCCAGTCCCTGGCCACGCATCCTTACATAACCTCTGCCCTGGGGCATCTCATTTTAGAGATGGGAAATTAAGAACCAGAGCAAATGCCAGGCCTTGCATAAGGCCTCTCTAGTGAGTAGTAATCATTTCTCCCTCTAAACCTTTTGCAGTACTTAATTTTGTTGTTTATTTTAGTTGGAAATTCACAAATCTGTCACACAAAAGTAGACTGCCAGCTGTTAGAAATCAGGACCTGGGCTATATCCATCTCCCTGATGGTGTTTAGCACAATGCTCTGTACCTAGTAAATGTCCACATTAGAAAAGGAGGTGTCTGATAAGCACACTACGGCAGTTCGTTTTGTCAGAACCTTTCCTCTATGGATTAGAGAAATGAATGGATCCAAATGCAAAATGTTCTTTAGGGTGAAACGAATTGTCACTATGTGAGACTTTCTGGATTGTATTTGTTTCTGGTTTGGGACAGCAGGTCTACATTTAGCCATGCATTGTCCTGTTCATTTTAGAGATCAGGTTATGAGCTTTGTTTTTACCTTACCTGATATACCTAATGGACATCTTAGTTGTAGCAGATATTCTCACACTCCCTGTCCTGTTGTATGGGGCTTCTGTTGGTTGGGTGGCTCCCTCAAAGAGTTAATTCATATTTGGAACGAAGCACTCTTGTCATTTACTTGGGTAATGAGTACTTATTATGGGTACTATGCTAGGAACTACAGGCCAGCCAGAAAGAGTTGATCTTGTTTTTGCTATGAGCTTATACTACAGTCGGAAAGCACAATTTTTAAAAACAAATTTATCTGTTTGTTTATTTATTTATTTATTTATTTATACTGGGGCTGGGGATTAAACCTGGGACCTCCTATGTGGGAAGCTGGTGCTCAACCACTGAGTCATATCGGCTCCCTGGAAAGAGCAAATTTATATGGCACTTATCCCTCCTCCCAAGGAATTTTGGTGCCCCTTTAGTATTCCCACAGAAATCAATTCATCTAGTAGGCACTGCAAGTTCACATGTCAATGATGCATTGGACCCTATGACCTTATCACAAAAATATGAAAAAACATATCATTGTATTTTTAGGATAACCAATTTTATAAGAGGTTAGTTTCTCCCCATGTCCCTCCCCCCCACTTTTTTAAATGACTTTCACTAAGAAACAACTGGCAACCAGTGTAAAACACAAGTGTCAGATATTACAGTGCTGGCACTGTAGCTTATTAAGAATCATCAGCACTGACAATAATAATAAGAGCAATACCTTAAACTTATACAGTCTGGATGGTGAGGCTGGGATTCTAATAGTTCCAGCTTGCCTAGGGAATTGTAAGATCTGCACTTCTGTGAAGCAGAACTGTAGCATTAGGAGAGGCAGAGGGATGCAGAGAGAGGAACATAGGCTTTGAAACCTGATAAAACTGGGTGTGAATTTCACTTTTTCACTGTGGATCCTAGGGATGGTATCTGAATCTAAGAGTCCTTATTTGTAAAGTTTGTCAAACAGCTACCTGTAGAGTTGTTCTAGGGGGTAAGGAAATGCCAAAGTCTCTAGCACATAGGTGCTTCACAAACATTAGTTAGTTCTCCATCAGCACCACCTTGTGGGAGGTAATCTTGGTGTAGGAGGAGATCTTGAACTTTGTGTTCACAGACCTTCAGGATTTGACCAGAGCCAGGACTGGTCGCAGAGAGTACAAATGCGATCAGTTTGCCTTTGTGTGGTAAGCACAGGACCACAGGGTAGAGAGCCTGGCAGGACCCAACTTCTACTGGCAACTCTTTCTCAGTCACTGCCCCCAGTTGTGTCCAGCTTCATATCTGTAGCTTCCCTACTAATCTTCCAGCTTTATGACCTGATGCCTCAGTATCTCTAGGGTTTTTTTTTTCCAATGGTGTCCAAAAGGGAGGGTCATTACACTAAGGTAATATACACATGCATCCCAGTAGACTTGCCAATGCATATACTAATATTATTAGACTAGAACAAGATCTGGAAACTACAGTGCATTGGTCAAATCTGGTCTGCTGTCTATTTTTATAAATGGCCAGCAAAGCCTAAAATATTTATTATCTAACCCCTTACAGAATAAGTTTTCCAATCCCTGGGCTAGAAGATCTCATTTTGTTTTGTATAATTGTGTCCCCTTTCAAAACATTAGCACTTAATTTAACTTAATCACTAAGGCAGAAGTAAGTTGAAACTAAACTTATGTTTTGAAATAATCAAGAGGAGGAATGACACGAAAAGCCAGTCTGGAGTCCATCAGTATTATTATAAGAAATTATATACTATTTCATTACAGCACATCTTGGGCAGAAACATACTAGTTGTTGGTTAGCATACAGAAAAGAAGGTTCAAAAGAATAACATGATAAACTTAGGCTGATAGCCTTGAAAGAAATCACCAGATTCTTCTTTCTGATCCTTAACCATTTATCCTTCTATCATATCACAGAAGCAAAGATCTGTAAATGATCCATGAGACCATTCATTTAATACTTTATTTTACTGATAATAAATCTATGGTCCTGAGAGACCAAGTGATTTTTTGCCAGTGACTAAGTGACAGACTTGGACAAGGATGTCATCATCTCTTGTTTCTCAGTTCAGTGCTTTTTCTAGTACTACATCTAATTGGAGAAACAATAAACATTCTAAGTTCTGAGCATATTTTTCTACTTCTTTCTATTTCATCTAATAATCTAACATGGTTCCCTGAAGTTCTCTAAAAAGTCCAAAATTATGACTGAAAAATGCTGGAATTATTATTGACTGATTTTTTTGGATAAAATGGTAATGTTTTCATATGTGTATATAGTACTTTCTAATTTGCTTTGATATCAATTACTACCAAAAAAAAAAAAACAAAAAAA
>JAQZBX010058990.1:0-17497 GCA_029593785.1 Cabassous unicinctus | reverse complement strand
TTTTTTTTTTTTTAATAGGGAGTTAGGGCGGTTGCATTCCAGCAGTGTTCTGTGTGGGTCCATTACCAGTGGCTGGAAGAGAAGAATGAACTAAATTAGAAGGTGCATTTGGCTGGCGCAGAGAGCAGTGGTGGTGGTGATGGGAAGCCAGCTGGAACTAAACGGACACTTCTTCCCCTCCCTCCCATCCAATTCTCCCCACCTTTCCTCTCAGACAAATTAATGCTCGTTGTTTCTGGACATCCAGAGGGCTTTAGCCTGGCAGGTGGGCACGGGGCGGGGTGGGGGGCAGGAGCTGGCCACACTGCAGAAGAGCAAAGAAAGGCCTGCCGCTCCCAAATCCCACCCACTCCTTTATCCGCCTGTCTCCGAGGCCCCTCTGTGTTCTTCCCACACACCTTGCCTGCTATTTAATCAGGAGAGAAGGCACACATGGGCTGTGCAGCCTCCATCAGCTGCTTTTTGTTTCCCTTACCCTTTTTAAAAATAAATCCATTGTCAGAGCAAGGCGACACTTTACTATTTAATCACTTACTCATTCATTCAACACAACAGATCATTTACCGGGCGCCGCTGTGGTCAGTGCTGAGAAGAGAAACATGAAAAGGCTGGGCTGCTTGGTTTTTGTTTTTTTTTGGGTGGGGGTGGGAAACAGGCAGTCTAGTGCAGCAAACACACCTTTTAACAATTGCCACGGTGTCAGAGGAAGGCTACAGGGCAGGAACATGCCCAGCGGTGTGGGAAGTCCTCGGTTTGCTCTGTGCAATCAGGGAAGCCTTCCTGGTGGAGGAAGCGTTGAGCTAAGGCACAAGCAATCAGCGGGAATTTGTCAGACTGATAAATAGGGCGGGGAGGGGTGTGAATTCCAGATGGATGGTGTTATGGGTTGAATGGGATCCCCCAAAAGATACGCTGAAGCCCTATTCCCCAACCCTTTAGAATGTGAACTGATTTGGAAATAGGGTCTTTACAGAAGGAATCAGGTGATTTAAACGAGGTCATACTGGAGTGGGGTGGGCTCTTAATTCATATAGCTCTTCTTCATTAAGAAGAGGAGGAGGAAGAGGAGGAGAAGGAGAGAGAAGAGCCACGTGATAACAAAGGCAGTGACTGAATTATGCCATAAGCCAAGGAACGCCAAGGTTTGGCAGCCACAGACATAAGCCAGGAGACAGGCAAGGAAGGATTCTTTCCTGCAGGTTTCAGAGGGAGCATGGCTCCACCGAAACCTTGGTTTTCAACTTCTCACCTCCAAAACTCAGAGACAGTAAATTTCTGTTGTCTTAAGGTGTCCAGTTTGTGGTGCTTCTTTTATGGCAGCACAGGGAAGTTAAGTTAAGATGGAATAGCATGGGAGTATCGGTCAGAATTCCTTCAGTTGTAAGAGACAGAAACAGAACTCAAAGTGATTCCAATTTTTTTTTAAAAAAAGGGAAATTATCAGTGCAAGTAATTTAAAATGTTGGTTTCAGGAACGGCTGCATCCAGGGGCTGGAATGAGGTCATGAGCATTTCTTCAACCCCACAGCTCTTCCAGACATTGGCTTCATTCTCAAGCAAGCTCTTTCTTTCCCAGTGGGAAAAACAAAGGCGAGTCATTTCAGCCCCATACCCTTACTTTTAGAAGCCCCAGAGGAGAGAAACCTTCACTCGCTCTCTTTTTTCATAGTTCGGCCAAGTCCCTGGGAGGATCCCATTGGCTCAGCTTGCGTCCCACGCCCCTCCCTGAACCAATCACGGTGGCCAGGTGGGGTTGATATTTTGATTGGCTGGTTCTGGGTCATCTGCTCATCCTAGGATCCTCCCACCCAAGTAGCACGGGCGTGAGTGGAGAGATGTCCAAAGTGACATGGGGCTCTTATGTCTAAAAGCAAAAATAACAAGCATCCTGGAAAGGCAGCAAAGGCACGAAGGCAGGAGTTCCAGGGTGTGCTGTGGGCCTGGAATTTACCTTATCACTTCTACTCTTACCTCACTGATTGCAGCTGGCCGTGAGGGAAGGGTGGGAGATGAACTGTTTATTCTGGGAGGTCATGCTTATGACAATAAAAGAAGGTCAGTGTATTAGTTATCTAGAGCTGCGTAACAAAGTACGCCAAACATGGCAGCTTAAAACGTCGTTTATTATATCACGGTTTTTGTGGGTCAGGGATCTCGGTGTGGCTTCGCTGGGCCCTCTCTGGCTCAGGGTCTCACCCAAATCCACGGTCAAGGTGTCGGCTGCAGCTGTCTCAAGAGCCAATGGGGTACATAACAGGTGCAGGGTTTCTGTTTGGAGTAATGGGAAATTCTGGAAACCGATGGTGGTAAGGGCAGCACAACACTGTGAATGTGATTAATCCTGCTGAGTTGTATGCTTGGGAGTGGTTGAGATGGAAAAGTGCATGCCGTGTATATGTTTATTTTTATTTTATTTTATTTTATTTTATTTTAAGATTATGTTCTTTTTTTTAAAATTTTATTTATTTATTTTATTATTATTATTTTTTTAAGATTTATTTATTTTATTTTTTGTTTTATCCCCCCCCTTGCTGCTTGTGCTGCTGTGTCCATTCGCTGCGTGTCTTCTCTGTGTCTGCTTATCTCCCCCTTGCTGTGAGGTCTTGCCGCATCAGCCCACGGCGCCGCGCGAGCCGGCCTGCCCTCACAAGGAGGCACCGGGAAGCGAACCCGGGGCCTCCCATATGGTAAACGGGAGCTCTATCCATTGCGCCACACCCGCTTCCTGCCGTGAGGTTGCTGCATCAGCCCACCGCACCGCTCAGGCCGGCGTGCCCTCACAAGGAGGCCTCGGGACACGAACCCGGGCCTCCCATATGGTAAACGGGGGCTCTATCCACTGAGCCACACCCGCTTCCCCGTGTATATGTTTAAAAAATACAGTTTGAAAAAATAGAGAGAGAGACTAAAAGAGACAATGACAATTAAATGCAATACATCACATAACCTGCAGAACTGTGTGGAGAGAGTGTGGTCTACAATGTGAACTGTGGTCCATGCTCAGTGGCAAAGCCCCAGGATGCGTTTATCAATTGCAATGAATGTGCCGCACTAATGAAGGATGTTTATGTGGGAGGGTGTGGGAGGTGTGGGAGGTGGGGAACATGGGAACCCCTATATTTTTTGTGTAACATTTATGTAATCTAAGTATCTTTTAAAAAAAATAAAAAAATAAAAAATAAATAAATAAATGCAATACATGACCCTGGACTGGATCTAACAATGGAAGAGAAAATGCCCAAAAGGCCGTTATCGGGATATATGGGAAAAACGGGCATATAAGCTGTGTTTTAGTTTCCTGGATGCAAAAGAACAAATACCATACAAGGCGCTGGCTTAAACAGCAGTATGTATTGGCTCACAGTTTTGAGGATATACAAAGTAAGCCTCAAAGTGTCCTCAAGGCAATGCTGTCCCGCTGAACACTGGTGTTCTGGGGCTGCCGGCAGCGGTCCTTGGTCCTTTCCTGTCACCGAGCAATGCACATGGTGGCTTCTTCTCCTTTCCCTTCCGGGTTCTGTTGATTTCCAGCTTCTGGCTGCTCCCCGTGGCTTCTCTCCCCGTATGGCTTTCACTCTGCTTGTAAAGGATTCTGCTAATCGGATTAAAGCCTACTCTGACTCATCTGGGCCACACCTCAACTGAAGTAACATCTTGAGGAGATCTGATTTACAATGGGTCCACTGCCACCAGAACGTGGACCATGACCAAGAGCATGTCCACACTGGGGTACACCATTCAATCCACCGCAGGCTGTAAGCTTTTTAAATCAATGTTAAAGTTCTTGAACTTGATAGCTGTACTTAAGTTGGTTACATAAGTGAATATCCTTGTTTTTTTGGAAATGATCATAGAAAGTATATTAAGTGTTCAAGAAGCATGATGCATACAACTTACTCTCAAATATTTAGAAACTAGATAGATGGATAGGTAGATAGATATGGATAGGTGGATGGATAGATAGATACATGGATAGACAGATACATGGATGTATGGATGAATGGATAGATGATAGATAGATAGACGATAGATTGATAGGGACAAAGAGATAGATGATAGATGGATAGGGATAAAGAGATAGATGAGATAGATATAGAAGATAGATAGATAGATATGATGGATGAATGATAGATATGATGGATGGATGATAGATGATAGATAGATAGATAGATATGATGGATGAATGATAGATAAATAGATAGATAGATAGATGATAGATTGATAAGGACAAAGAGATAGATGATAGATCGATAAGATAAAGAGATAGATGAGATAGGTATAGAAGATAGATAGATATGATGGATGAATGATAGCTAGATAGATAGATATGATGGATGAAAGATAGATAGATAGATAGACGATAGATTGATAGGGACAAAGAGATAGATGATAGATCGATAGGGATAAAGAGATAGATGAGATAGATATAGAAGATAGATAGATAGATATGATGGATGAATGATAGATATGATGGATGGATGATAGATGATAGATAGATAGATAGATATGATGGATGAATGATAGATAAATAAATAGATAGATAGATAGATAGATAGATGATAGATTGATAAGGACAAAGAGATAGATGATAGATTGATAGGATAAAGAGATAGATGAGATAGATATAGAAGATAGATAGATAGATAGATAGATAGATATGATGGATGAATGATAGCTAGATAGATAGATATGATGGATGAAAGAGAGATAGATAGATAGATAGACGATAGATTGATAGGGACAAAGAGATAGATGATAGATCGATAGGGATAAAGAGATAGATGAGATAGATATAGAAGATAGATACATAGATTGATAGATGGATAGATAGGTAAATGGATGGATGCATGGATGGATGATAGATAGATTGATTGATTCATATGGTAAATGTGGAAAAACATTAAAAGTTGGTGAATCTGGGTATCTTGGGGGTTGGGGATATACTGGAGTTCTCTGAATGGGATTTGTATTATTTTTGCAACAGTCCTATAAGTTTTTAATTTCTTCTAAATAAAAAGTAAAAACAAACAAACAAACAAACAAACAAAAAAAACCCAGCTGGGGCAGGATCCCCTTCCAAGCTTACTCTCACGGCTGCTGGCGGGATCGAGTACCTTACCACATGACTCTCTGTGGGGCAGCCCACAGCACGTCAGCCGGCTTCCTCAGAGTGGCTGAGCGAGAAGAGCCAGCGAGACTGAGAGCAAGACAGAAGGCTCAGTCTTTTATGACCTAACCCTGGAAGTGACAGCCCGTCCCTTTTGGCATGTTTGATTCATTAGCAGCGAGTCACTGGGTCCATCCCACACTCAAGGGGAGGTGATATGCCAAGAGGTGACACCAGGAGGAGGATGCCTTTTTAGAAGCTGCCTGCCACAAAGAGAGTGGATATGGGGAGGGGTCTCTAGCTGTCTCTCTCCTGGACACGTAGCCAAGGGTAAGCGCTCTGGATTCCGGAAGGTCTTTATCCACTCCACCAGCAGTTATCAAGCGCCTCCCGTGTCTCGGTTTGCCAGGGCTACTATGACAAGTAGCAGTTAGTTGGCTTGAAAACAGGCAGTTGTTGGCTCACGGTTTTGGAGGCAGAAGTCCAGAAGCAAGGCATTGGCAAGGTCACATTTTCTCTTTGAAGTCTGTAGTCTTCTGGTTCTGGCTCAACACGATACTTGGGCTTCCTTGGCGTGCAAGCCTCTCTCTCCGTGTGTCTGCTCTTCTGTTTCCACTGACTTCTGGCTTCTTCCTGTGGCCTTTTCTTACTTGGTCAAGGCTTCCTCTCTTCACAAGGGCTCCAATAATATGGACGATGACGACCCCCCTGCCTTAACTAGTTATAGCATCTCCAAAAGGTCCTATTTCCAGTGGGGTCACACCCACAGGAACGCGGATGAAGATTCAGAACATGTCTTTTCTGGGGGGATGCGGGATTCAGTCCGCCACACCCTGTTTGTCAGCAACTGTTCTCGATGGAACGGAAGCAAATGAGAGACAGACCTTCCACTCAAAGGATTTACGTTCTGGAGAGGGAAGGAGGCAGCCCTGGTAATATCGGGATATTCAGGGATCTCCGGGAGGTACCGATGGATTCTGCTGAGAAATACTGAAAAGGAATTCATGGAGTGTCCCATTCTGGCTGGTGTGTGTCAAGCACTCAGGGAGATAAAGGGTTTCCAGAGTGGAGGGAGTTTTGTACACAAAGGCTCAGAGGTATGAATGGAAAATAATTGAGCTCAGATACCTGTGGTTCTCCAAGCTGCTTTCCCACTAGAATTCTCTGGGGAACTTAAAATATAAAATACCAATGCCGGAGACTCGCCCCAGACCAATTGAAACAAATTGTCTAAGGGTGAGTGTCTTTTAAAAATTTATTGTGGTAACATAAGTGTTAACGCAAAATTTGCCATCTTAACCATCTTACGGGCTTAATTCAGTGACATTAATTATATTTACAGTGATGTGCTACCATTACCACCATTTATTATGAAAAGTTTGTCACCAGCTCAGACAGAAGCTCAGTACTCATTAAGCATTAACACCCCCTTGTCCCTCCCTCCAGCCCTCGGTAACTTCAAATCTACTTTCTGTCTCCATGAATTTGCTTATTCTAAATATTTCTTGTAAGTGGACTCATAGTATCTTTGTGCTGTTGTGTCTGGTTCATGTGTCAGAACTTATTCTTTTTACGGCTGAATAATATCCTATCGTATGGATACGTTATATCTGTCAATGGACGCTTGGGTTATTTCCACCTTTTGGCTATTGTGGTGTACAAGTAGCTATTCAAGTACCTGTTTTCAATTCTTTGGGGTATATGCCTAGGAGGGGAATCGCTGGGTCATATGGTAGTTCTATGTTTAACTTTTTGAGGAACCACCAAAGTGTTTTCCACAGTGGCCCAGTAATTGAAGGGTGGTGGTGAAGAGGGCTTTGATTCTGTTTAGACCTGTTTATTAACACTAATAAAAACCTGTATCATCAGGACAAAAGTTCCTAGCAAAGTCTGACCTTCTGAAATGAATTGCTGGGCTTGGGCCCAACTTTCTGGCATCTTGTGGAGAAAAAAAAATTTTGTGGTCACACCACGGTTGGGTGTTGGGCTGCAAGGCACAGCAAACTCAAGCATATTGAAGAGCAAGGGAAAGTACTGACTTTCATAACTGGAAATATGGAGGTGGAGTGGCCTTCAGGATGGGTTTGATCCAGCACTACTTTTTTTTTTTTTTTTTTTTTTTGGTCTCTCAAGGATCCAAGATCCTTGTTTCAGCATTCCCCTCTCTCCCATGGCAGTGCATGCCTGGAGCAACCAAACATGGGGGCTTCTCCAAGACTTTATTTTATTGGCTATTAGACCACACAGCTCTGCTTTCCAACAGCACATAGAAGAGTAGCACTGTAGGTTCTTAGGGCACCATAGGCTCTGCCACCCAGTTAAGAAAAACAAACTCCAGAGGATTGCCTGAAGACACACAGACTCTGTATTTCTCTGGACCAGAGGTTGTGTACAGGCTTCTATTTTCTTTACCAAAAAACAAAAAAACAACTCTTGTCAACATTTAAAATCTGGAAAGTTTCACATAAAAAAGCTGGCTTTTCCATTCCACTGGAAAAATAAGGGAACCTGGTCACTTTGAGTCCACATTCAGGTGTGGTAACATGGGCTAGAGCTGAGGGTGACTGCCCCCTTTAGATGAGCCTTAGCATCAAGCAGACAATAGGGAGCGGTGTGGACTGTAGCAAAGTGCAAGGCACATCCCCTGTCATTGACCAGGTGAGAGGTGCTTTTCCTGGGTATCTGTGAGCTCCTCTGTCAACCTAAAGAATTAATAGTTCATATTTCAGTAGTTAACACATTTACATCTCTTCCCCATCCCCAGTCTGCTGTGCTCCCCCCCTCACCCTTCTCCCACACTCCTGCAACATTCATTGGTTTCTTGTATGTCTTTCCAGAGTTGCTTCATGCAAATGCAAATGCGTGAAGTGTGTGCAAATGTAAGTAATTCGTTTCCCCCATTCCCCTCTTTTCTTATGTAAAGGGCCATATACACGACATGGAGTTCAGCATCTGTTTTTTTTGTTTTTATTTTTTTATTTTCACACTTTGATTGGCTGAACACTTTTCCATTAATTTCATATCATGCATAAAGGTTTGCTTTCCCATTTGCTGAAGCCCACATTTTAGGCTGAGCTAGTACAGAACAATATGAATATAAAGGACTTAGTAAGTAAGGTGAATTGGAATGGTAGCTTCGACCAGGCTTTCCAAGTTCACAGTCATCACTGTTCATTCAATAAATATATATTTGAGTATCTACTAAGGCACTATTCCTTAAGCCATGACATTTAACTTAAAAAATGAAGTGGAGAGGGAGTTTGTATTTCTATAACATTGCCACAGTTTTTAAATGATCCATCAATCTCCTGAATAATACTCACTCCACTGATTTTTTTTTTTTCCTTTTGGCTTATACCTATGCTCAGATCTCTCCTATTTTAAGAACTCTGCTTCCTTCTAGATACTACATCCAACAGGATTATATCTGTTCCCTACTGCATTTGATAATCTCCTTGAAAGGTTCCTTCTTCCTTGCTTCTGTGACACTTTCCCTTCCTTTGTTCACTTTCCAAATCTTTACTAAGTCTCAAGGATGGCTCCAGCATTTGTACCTCCAGCGCTACTTCCCTAATGGCAGTAGCCCAGCTGTCCTCTTAGGCTCTATTCTATCCTCTGCCTCTCCCCAGATGTACTGTTGCCAGATTTATACTTATATCCCATCACTTCCTGACCCATTTCTCCCCCCACAAGTCTAGCTGTATTACTTGATGGCCTCTAGAGCCATCCGACCGTATCTTGCTTTTTTACCTAATGATATACATGTCTTGGGGGGATCTTTCCATATTAGCTTGGTGGGAGCTTCCTGAATCTCAGAGAGGCAGCATTACAGCTTCGTGGTTGCGAGTTCGGGCACAGCTGAGGAAGTGGGAGAAGCTGCAGTTCTACCTTCTATGCCATCCCCATGTGACTTCCTGGAGCCCTATGCTTCAAATGTTCCTGTTAGGTCTCTCCCTTTCATAGCCATATAACCCTGCCTGCTCCCAGACTCACAAGCCGCCACCCCTCCTCCATGTCCTGATTTGCCGCTTGCTAGCTGTGTGATCTTGGGCAAGTTGCTGACCCTCTCTGGACCTCAGTTTCTTCACCTATAAAATGGGTTGGTTGCTCTGATGCATCTGATACAATTATGTTGATGAGTTGATACATATAACACAGTTAAAATAGTGCCAGGCATGGAGTAATGGCATGTGTCTATGCCATAATTATTATTTCTTTTTGTAGTGGTCCAAAGTTTATTAAACCAGTTCTGATGGATATGTGGGTGGTTTTCAGGATCCTTCTCTTACATACGATGGTTCAAGGCGTAACTTTGTACATAGCTCATTTTTAAAAACATGTCAACAAAGCACAAGCAATGAGGCAATTTTGGAAAAGTTGGATTGTGAGGTCAAGGGGTAAAGTCGTGGATAATTTTGATATATATTGCCAAATGGCCCTCTACAGCTGCTATACCAGTTTCCATCCCTGCCAGCAATGTATGAAAGGGCCTGGTCCCTCTCAGCTTTGCCCGTGGAGTATATTGTCACGCTTCTGGGTATATGCCCATGTGATAAGTAGAATAAGGTATCTCGTGCAATTTTAATTGCTTTCCTCTTATGTCTTCTGTTCAAGGGCCATTTGTATTTCCTTGGGCATCTGGGGAGAATGATTACTAAAGGGAAAGGCAGGACATGCATAAGAGGTTGGCTGGTCTATTTTTAAACCGCAGCCACCACTGCCAGTCAACACATTCTGATTATCTTGTGGCTTGATTTTTTTGGCATGGAATTGGCATTCTCACCTGTTTAATTTTAATTTTAAGTGCTTGAGGTCTCATATCAAAAGTCACCTTATCAGAGCACGTTTGCCTGACCACATCGTCAGAGGCAATCCTGTTACTATTGTGTTTCACCTTCTGGTGCCCCCTGGTTCACTTATGTGTTTTCTGTGCCCCCTTGCCATCATCAGCTCACCCCTAAAGAGAGTGCAAACTCCACAAAAGCAGAGATGAACGAGAACGTGGTCTCATGGAACTCCTAATTTTAGAGTGGCAGCCATCTCTGGTTTCCTTTGGTTTCAGATTCACATTCAACACCTTGAAGGTGAAATTCATCCATCTATCCATGTCCATCCACCATCCACCCAATCATCTATCCATTGATCCATCCACCCATCCATCATTCAACCATCCATCTGTCCACCCATCTACCCATCCATCACACATCCATTCACTCAACTATCCATTCATCTATCCATCCACCCATCCATCCATCCATCCATCCATCCATCATCCACCCAACCATCTATCCATTCATCCATCCATCCATTCAGCCAGCCATCCACCCATTCGCCCATTCACCCATCCACCCATCTATCCGTCTACCCAGCCATCACACATCCATTCACTCAACTATCCATCCATTCATCCATCCACCCATCCATCCATCCATCACTCACCCAACCATCTATCCATTCATCTATCTATCCATCCATCCACCCACCCATCTACCCATTCACCCATTCAACCATCCACCCTTTATCCATCCACCGTCTCTATCCAGCTGTTCAATGATATTTTATTGAGCACCTACTATGCACCATGCCCCATGCTAAACCCTTTGTTTACAATAGTGAGCAACACAGTCCTTGTTGGCCAGCAGCCCAGTCTAACAAATAAGATGCTCTGAATGAAAAGGACACGGCTTATACCTGTGGGAGTCGAAGGCAGTTTAGCACACCCAAAGAAGCCTCCTTGGCTAAAGGAGCATTGGAGCTGGGACCTGGAGAGAGCGTAATAGACAGCTGTGGAAAAGGGAGAGGTAGGAGAGTGTTCCTAGTTATGGGAACAATATTGCAAAGGTCTGGAAGCAGGAGAGAATATGGTGCATTTGAAGAGTTGAAAGGAGTCCGTGTTGGCCAGAATGTAGAGTGTGAGAGAGACGAGACTTGAGCTGGGGTGACGGCCAGATCAAGCGAGGCCTCTGGGCCACATGAACGGAATCGGAACTTATCCTAAGAGATGATAGTGGCCTGGAATTTGAAGGAAGCAATGACAATGGATACAAATGGATGGATATGAGGGATACTTTGGGTGCAGAATCAATACAACTTGGTGACTGATATTAAATTGGGATGAGGGAGAGGGAGGACTGAAAGTTAACTCACAGATGTCTACACCAGTAACTTAAAAGCTCATGTGCTTGGTTTGCCTGGTGATTCGAGAGAAGTATCACCAAGGCCAAAGCCATGGACATGCTGTTCCTATTTCGCTTTCAATCTGTCCGTAGGAGCAGAGAGCACCTCTGCCCATTTAGGTTGAGACACATGTCTTGCTGCTGTGTCCCTTTGGCATCCCTGATGGAGATGCAAGGGCAAAGTCATGGAAGTCAGGAACAGCTTGGAGAAGGCAGTGACGGAGATGGGGGCACCTAGGAGGTGGTGGAAATGCTGGATGGATGCATGAGCCTCAACGGAGGGCAGGAAACTTAAGATTTAGAAGCAAAAGTGGAGAGAACATCAACTCTCCTCAAAACTTGTTGGCACCACACATCATTATTTGAAAGGGTATATTAGACAGGATAAGTAACGCTAGCTGCTGTAACAGATAAACCCTGAATTCTCGGTGGCTGAACAGAGTGAAAGTTTCCTTCTTGCTCATTCAGCTATCCAATAGGGTGGTTCTCCTGGAAGCTTTTCTCCAGTGATGCTTCTGATTTTAGCTGGCGGATGAGGGAAGCATGGGGAACTGTGCTGGAAGTTTCTTATGGGCCAGGCTTGGAAGCAGCTCATATCACTTCTGTCTACATTCTGTTGGCCAGAATGTAGTCCTGGGGCCCCCACCCAACAGCAGGAAAAGCTGGGAGAAGTATCCTTTCTCCATCTTCAGGAGGAAAAGGAAATGGAATTTGGCAGCATTGTGTCTGTCACAAGTGGGGACCAACAAGAGAGAAATGTTGAGTAAGCCAAATCCCATATGTATAATTTACCATAATTAGGAGGGAAGTTCACCTTTAGTGGTGATGGATCAGGAACTTCATCTATGAAGACACACCACGCTTTAGAACTAAGAGCCTTCCTATTTTGTTCTACTGAGATCCCATTGAATATCAGAATCTACTTTAGAAATATATATTTTTTGACATACCCACTTCTCTCCTGACCCCAAGGTCTCTTTACTTTGCCATAATCTTCAGACTTGCTCTTCTCCAACATATGATTCTTAGGCTATTTTTTTTTTTCTTTCAAATGCCTCCTTAAGTCCTTGATCTTTTCTCCAAAACAATTGGTTATTTTCTTTGCCAGCCCCAAGCAAGAGATAGAGACATAGCAGTTGTACTAATGACTAGGCTATTATTGTTATTATTCAGCTGTGGAAAAGAGCTTTCAGAAAGTCCTCAATATAATTCACCTCACTGATGTCTCGCTTTCTCTCCCTTACACCTCTGGTTATATACTTTTATAGCATGTTAGCCTTTCTTTCATCACCCCTGTCAATATTGTAATTTAGCTCTTACTGATGGGATCATTTGATTCATATGAAGATCTATGTCTTGGTTTGTCCCTGATGTGTCTTTGGCATAGCTAAAGTGCTCAAATATATTTATTAATGAATCAATGCACAGTTCTTGACACCAACATATTACACGTATTAGCAATCCCCACACACACGTGTCTTATTCTTCTGACTTATTCCTGTGCCCTCTGGAAGACTCGTTCCCTTACTGCCTTCAGATCTCTGTTCAAAGTGACCTCACCTACAGTTTGGTGGTTCCTCAAAAGCTTAAACCAGAATTACCATATACCCAGCAATTACCCTCCCAGGTCTATACCCCACAGAATTGAAAATAGGGACTCAAACAGATTCTTGTACACCAATATTCATAGCAGCCTTATTTATAATGCTCAAAAGATGGAAACAATCCAAGTATCCATCAATAGATGAATGGGTAAATAAAATGCAGTCTATCCATACAATGGAATATTATTCAGCTGCAAAAAGGACAGAGGTTCTGGTACATGCTATAACGTGATCTTGGAGGTGAACCCAGGAAACATCAGTAGGGAGGTAGGAAAGTGAGGCAGGGAAAGGAAGGGTCAAGTGAATGAAAGGGTCACGTGAACTCCACTGTGGACAAGTGAAACTCAGCTCTTCTGAGGAATGCTGGGAGATATGGTAGAATATGCCCCTCTGGGTTATCCCATCCAAGGAGCAAGGAGCTGGATATCCATCCATTTACTCCCGTCATTCATTGGTTGAGAACTGATTGGTGGGAGACAGTTCCTCAGTAGGTTCTGAGATAGTTAAATTTCAGGTAAACATCTCTTGACCCAAATTTCCCTTAAGTCAGGATAACTAAGCCTTTTGTTGATTTTTTTTCTTTGCTGTAATCACATTTTTAATTTCTAACAGTTTATTTTTCTATCTGTTCTTTTTTTATAAGATCCTGTTCTTGCTTCACGAATATGAGGTCTCTTCCGCACTTGCAAGTTGCTACTCTCTGCTTGTGGATTTGGTCTACATCTTTCACATTACTGATTTTCTCAAGATGTCTGGTGACTCTTTTTCAAACTTTGAATTGTAGTGACATACGTACAACTCTAAATTTCCCATTTAAACAACTTTCAATTGTACAATTCAATTGTATTAATTAGAGCCACAATATTGTGCTACCATCAGCAATATCCATTACCCCAAATATCCATCACCTCAAACAGAAACTCTTGAGTAATAACTCCCTTTTCCCCTCCCCCCAAAGCCTCTTGTAACCTATAATCTGCTATTTGTCTCTAGGAAGTTAGCTTCTTCTAGGTATTTCATATGAGCGAGGTCAAATAACATTTATCCTTTTGCATCTGGCTTCTTTCACTCAACGTGAGGTTTTCAAGCTTCCTCCATGTTGCAGCAGGCACCAAAACTTCATTCCTTTTAATCCATTGCATGGATGAATCACATTTTGTTTATCCATTCATCTGTGGATGGACACTTGGGTTGCTTCCACCTTTCAGCTCTGGTGAATAACGCCACTATGCACGTTGGTATACAAGTATCTGTTTGAGTCCCTGCTTTCAGTTCTTTTTTGGTATATATGTCTGGTGACTCGACTCTCTGTTCAAGATGGAACACTAAAGAGATGATTGTTCTCTGTATCACTGAGGACCCCAACAAGAAATGGATGGCACACTCACAATAGAAGAGAGTTTATTCACAAAGGGACAATTTACAAAGGTGGGGGAGCAGGGTGGGGGGACACAAGGACAGTGCAGTAACCAGGTCAAGAAGCAGCAGAAGTGTTAACACCCATAGGTCCAGTGGGACAAGGGGACGGGGTAACTACCAGGGCTCTGAGACAGACAAGCCATGTAGAGCCGGCCACTATGTGAGAGTGACTTTTGCTGAGGGGCACAGCAAGTTAGATCCAATCCTGCAGGGAGGGAAATTAATATATACTCAGAGTGATGCAGACCTCAACTTCAGTGTCTCCCCCTCCCCCTCCCTATTCTAAGGGCTCCCTATTGTCCATACCCAACCACAAGCCTGAGGGCAGGGCAGACTGTTGATGAATTACCTGCAAGTCAAGCCCCAGTGCAGAGAGCAGGTAGGAACAGATGGATAAAATGGATCTGAGGGTGGGAAAGGGGCAGGGGGTGAGACCAGAAAGATGTCAGGCTTATGCCCATTTATTTGGAATACTCCTATCTTAACTGCCAAGGAGTGTGCTTTGATTTTCAAAGCTTAACCCTAACTCAAACACCAACCTTAATTTATTATGAAATTCTGAGGATTTTCCAAGTACATGAAGGCTTTAAAAGAAGCTTACTTGGGGGAAATCTAGAGGGGTTTCAGATGGCCCCTGCTACGTAGTTTGTTATTCAAAATCTATCCCTCTGCTTTTAAAACTATATTATTTTTTTCTTAGATAAGTTGTAGATTTACAGAAAAATCAGGCAGAAAGTACAGATTTCCTATATACTGCTCCCTGCCAACACATTCAGAATTTTCCTTATTATTAACACTTTGCATTTGTGTGTTTCCTTTGTTACAGCTGATGAAACAATGTTATTATAATTACACCGCCAACTATGGTCTGTAGTTCACATTAGGCTTCACTCTTTGTGTTGTACAGTTCTACCGCTTTTAAAACTTTTACTCCAGTAACAAATATGCAACCTAACATTCCCCTCTTTTGACCACATTCTAATCTATAATTCAGCGGAGTGAATTACATTCAGAGTTGCGCTACCAGAGGTAGTTAAGTTTTATCGCTTTCTTGATTGAGGAATCTCATCCAGCCTCTCTTCTCACTCCCAATCCTTCCTCATATCCACTGTGTTTTTCTTTCTGTTCCGATGATCCGTGGTCGTTTACAAGGGAAGACGAAGGGATAATAACACGAGATTAAATGGATTCTCAGAGGAGGCAGAGACTTTGCCGCTCCCCAAATTCTGCCTGATGGCATTTTATTGGCTTTGATGGCTGTAGGAGCTGAGTTTGGGATTTTTCTGGCAACATTCCCGGAGAGCAGGGTTTATCTAAACTTCCTAATATGCAGCAATTGCAAATAATTATTAATAGATGTTTGCATTTTCGTTCTTTATGAATACTACTGTGGGACGATTTTGTAATTCTAGGAGGAAGTGGTGAGTGGGAATTGCTATCCTTCCCGACAGGACTCCGGCAGCCTTCCCCATTTTAGCTGACAGCAGCTCTGTCCTTAAGCTGCTCCTGTCAAAAACCCCGAGGCAGCCTTGGCTCTTCTCCAGTCATCCCTCACATCCTATCCATAAGCAACACCTGTCCACTTCACCTTCAAAATATGTCTGGAAATAACCCTCCATGGCTCCCACCTTCCTCAGGATGAAAGCCAAAGTCCTCCCTGTGGCCCACCAGGCCCTGCATGTTCTACCCCCATGTATCCTCTGGACACACCAATCACTTTCCTGCCTCAGGACCTTTGCACCTGCCCTTCCCTCAATGTTCTTTGTTCCCTCAGGCTGGATCCTTCCCTTTCCCACTTCCAAGTCTGTGCTAAATGTTACCTTACCAACATGGCTTCTGTTTCATTCTCTCTGTACTCCACCCCACCTCTATCCCCTGGGATTTGAGCCCATCTCGCTTTGGGTTGTATCCCCAATGGCTGAACAGCTCCTGGTACACAGTAGATGTTCGAAAAATATATGTAAAATGAAGAAATGGATTGGCCTTCTCCTCTTATGGACATCTGGATGGCATAGTTGGAAAGAAACTTGAGAATATGTATCAAAGGTCCTATAAATGTAGCAATTCCACATCCGACCCAGTAATTCTACAGGTGGGACAATATCCAAATAGTTCAAAACACAGAGACATAAAATTACCTTTTGACCTATTACTTTTAAAAGCATCCCGTGAGAAGCATTGTAAAAAGTTCAACAAAAGGGGACTGAGTAAATAATTTAAATAAATGTAGACATTAAAAATTATGGGTGGGTAGCCGATGTGGCTCAGTGGTTGAGCACCGGCTTCCCACATATGAGGTCCCAGTTTCAATCCCCAGCCTAGTACCTCAAAAAAACAAAACAAAACAAAACAAAACAAAAAACAAGATGGTTAGGGGAGTGGATGTAGCTCAAGTGGTTGAGCACCTGCTTCCCATATACAAGATCCAGGGTTCAATCCCCGGTACCTCCCCAAAACAAAAAAAAACAAGCAAACAAACAAAAAACACCTCGGGGGAGATATGTTGCTCAGTGGCTGAGCACTGGCTTCCCACATAGAAGGTCCCAGGTTCAATCCCTGGCCCTGGTACCTCAAAAAATTAAAAAAAAGATGGTTATAGTCTGATCTTAAGTGAGAAAGTAATGCAAAAAAGCTTCCTTCTCCCAGATTCTTCCAAAATGTCCCAGGATCCTTGGTACTAGAAAAGGCTGCTTAGAGAGAGGCCAGAAAGGAAAAAACAGAAATCCAAATTTCATAGTGAATTCTGGGGTGTGTATTGTCTGGGGATGGGGGATGGGGGTGGGGGAGTTTCAATCGGGACTTTGTCCTGGAAAATGAAACCAAACTTTGGACACCTAAATTTATTTTTAATCATATTTTACAAAATTTAAGTAACAATTGCTACTATTTCGAAGTTTTAGATTTAATGAAGATAAAATCAAAACTTGATATTTTGTGTGTGCACATCATTTCCCAACAAAATTGTGTGGATAATTTTCCTTTCAGCTTTGACTTCTGTGGTCTAATCATAAAAGGGATTAAATTTGCAAGCATATGCGAGATTTTCATCAATTTCCCTGGAGAGCCTTTTTAATCATTTGGTCATCAGTTCATTTATTCTCTCTTTTTAAAAAAATACTTTTGATTGTTGTAACATACGTACAACTCAACATTCCTCACTCTAACCACTTTCTTTTTTTTTTTTTCACTTT